>JADLZN010007504.1:0-240112 GCA_018155175.1 Sinocyclocheilus anophthalmus
ATGATGACAGAATATTAATTTTTAAGTGAACTATACCTTTAACCATAGTGAAATCATGGTATGCCAACCTATGTTAAGTACTTTTTTATTTTTTTTAATGTAGGAAGTTCACGATTATCAAGCAACGCAACACATTTCTGGTGTGTTTATTGTAATTGCAGGTTTTGGAGTAGTAAAAACTTCTGTCAAATTCATAATTGCAACTGCAAGCTCTGACTTTTCCCTTTTGGCTGTTTTGACGTCATATAAAAACAAATCAAATGGCAGCAGCCTTAACAGCTAAAGGTAGTTAATTACTTCTAAACTCATTGCCATTTGATGTCATTGTATTACAGCTGATGCTACCCAGTTAATGTGATTTAAATGACTGTGAAATTAATGTATTAAAATATTATATTTGTCTCAAAACGGTGTGCAGATGCCTGGTATGTTGACATGTTCCAGGCCATGCTCAGTGTTGGTTTCTTAGTGGGCAGCATTGCAATTGGATACCTGGCAGACAAGTATGACCGATACTTACTATAGGGTTTCCCAATCCTCTTATTATTATTTTAACAATTTTCAATGTTATACAGATGCATTTTGAGTTTTTAATGAGCATTTTTTTAAACTTGTTTTCCAGTATGTGTTGTATATACAGGTGATTCTCAATAAATTAGAATGTCGTGGAAAAGTTCATTTATTTCAGTAATCAACTCAAATTGTGAAACTCGTGTATAAATAAATTCAATGCACACAGACTGAAATAAGTTTAAGTCTTTGGTTCTTTTAATTATGATTTTGGCTCACATTTAACAAAAACCCACCAATTTACTATCTCAACTAATTAGAATATGGTGTCATGCCAATCAGCTAATCAACTCAAACACCTGCAAAGGTTTCCTGAGCCTTCAAAATGTCTCTCAGTTTGGTTCACTAGGCTACACAATCATGGCGAGGACTGCTGATCTGACAGTTTGTCCAGAAGACAATCATTGACACCCTTCACAAGGAGTAAGCCACAAACATTCATTGCCAAAGAAGCTGTCTGTTTACAGAGTGCTGTATCCAAGCATTTTAACAGAAGGTTGAGTGGAAGGAAAAATTGTGGAAGAAAAATATGCACAACCAATCGAGAAAACCACAGCCTTATGAGGATGGTCAAGCTAAATCGATTCAAGATTTTGAGTGAACTTCATAAGGAATGGACTGTGGCTGGGGTCAAGGCTTCAAGAGCCATCACACACAGACGTGTTAAGGAATTTGGCTGCAGTTGTCGTATTCCTTTTGTTAAGCCACTCTTGAACCACAGACCACGTCAGAGGCGTCTTACCTGGGCTAGGAGAAGAAGAACTGTTCTGTTGCCCAGTGGTCCAAAGTCCTCTTTTCAGATGAGAGCAAGTTTTGTATTTCATTTGGAAACCAAGGTCCTAGAGTCTGGAGGAAGGTTGGAGAAGCTCATAGCCCAAGTTGCTTATAGTCCAGTGTTATGTTTCCACATTCTGTGATGATTTGGGCTGCAATGTCATTTTCTGGTGTTGGTCCATTGTGTTTTTTTTGAAAACCAACGTCACTGCATCCGTTTACCAAGAAATTTTGTAGCACTTCATGTTTCCTTCTGCTGACCAGCTTTTTGAAGGTGCTGATTTCATTTCCAGCAGGATTTGGCACCTGCCCACACTGACAAAAGCACCAAAAGTTGGTTAAATGACCATGGTGTTGATGTGCTTGACTGGCCAGCAAACTCACCATACCTGAACGGTGTTGTCAATAGGAAAATGAGAAACGAGACCAAAAAATGCAGATGAGCTGAAGGCCACGGTCAAAGAATCCTGGGCTTCCATACCATCTCAGCAGTGCTACAAACTGATCACCTCCATGCCACACATTATTGAGGCAGTAATTAAAGCAAAAGGGAGCCCCTACCAAGTATTGAATACATGAACAGTAAATTAACATACTTTCCAGAAGGCGCAACAATTCACTAAAATTTTTTTTTTTATTGGTCTTATGAAGTATTCTAATTGTTGAGATAGTGAATTGGTGGGTTTTGTTAAATGTGAGCCAAAGTCATCACAATTAAAAGAACCAAAGACCTTAAACTACTTCAGTCTGTGTGCACTGATTTTATTTAATACACGAGTTTCACAATTTGAGTTGAATTATTGAAATAAATGAATCTTTTCCATAACATTCCAATTTATTGAGATGCACCTGTATATACACCTTGGTGCTTGAAAATCTGTGCACCTTTAGGATTTTCTATATTTCTGCATAAATATGACCCAAAAGGTCATCAGAAGTCCTGAAAGTAGACAAAGAGAATCCAGTCAAACAAATGAGATGAAAATATATACTTTTTCATTTATTTATTCTAGAAAATGATCCAATATTACCTATCTGTGAGTGGCAAAAGTACATGAATCACTAGAATTAGCAGTTAATTTGAAGGTGAAGTTAAGAGTCATCTGTTCAGAGGTGTTTTTAATCAGTGAGATGACTATCAGGTGTCAGTGTGTGCCCTGTTTTATTTAGAGAACAGGGATCTATCAAAGTCTGATCATGTTTGAGGAAGTGAATCATGGCACGAACAAAGGAGATCTCTGAGAACCTCAGAAAAAGGCTTTGTTTCTTTTCCGAATTTCTCCTGTTGAGCTTTCCTCCTGTGCGAATTCAGAGCTTCCACAGTATCCCAGTACTGCAGTCTTCCTTTCTCTCTCTTCCTCTGTCTCTAACTCGTCATCGGAACACGAGGTGTCCTGGCCACTATTGTGGCTGACGACTGTGGATGAGAGAAGAAGAATACATATACCTTTAGTAGCATGTGCATTAAATTGAATAAAGGATGCATTAAATTGACATTTATAATGTTACAAAATATTTGAATGGTGTTCTTTTGAACTTTTCTATGAATGGTTTCAACAAAAATACTAAGTAGCACAAATGTTTTCAACATTGATAATGCATTTTCACACGTATGTTAATAATGCTGAAAATTCAGCTTTGCATCACAGAAATAAATTACATTTTAGAAAACAACTATTCTAAATTGTAATAAAATTCCACAATATTACTGTTTGTTTTTCTTTAATCAAATTGACGCAGTCTAAGAGACTTCTTTCAAAAACATAAATAAAAATCTTAATTATTCCAAACTTTTAAACAGTAGTGTACATCCTTATCAGTCAGTCTACAAAATGAAAGACAAGTAATTGTTTTTATTGGCATGCACAAAGGGATTGTTTCAGTAACCATCTAATTTATTCACATTTGTTCTTATTTTTTCTTACAGATACGGCAGAATGAAGAGTTTCCTAATGACCAACTTCTTCATTGGCGTAGCAGGGATTCTGGTGGCCACGTCCCCTAATTACATCGCCCTGCTGGTGTTCAGAGTGCTCTTTGGCTTTGGGGTGAAGGGCGGCTGGATGGTTGGATACGTGCTAAGTAACAAAACATTTTCAAATGATTAAATCACACTTATGCTTCTGATAAGTGTGTTTGTTTCAGCTCTGATGCAGTGGTATTGCATTAAACGTTTACTAGCATCCTTGACATTTCAGATATCCGCATGTTCCATTATCTCTTGTTTCCTGGCTGCAGTCACAGAGCTGGTTGGAGTGGAATACAGGAGAACGGTGGGAGTGACCTATCAGATGTTCTTCAGCCTGGGCATTCTCATCCTTCCTCTCTTAGCGTACTTCATACCAAACTGGCGCTGGCTACAGGTGGTCTTCACCATACCTTACATCTGCTTCCTGACGTACTATTGGTAAGGGCCTGTACACGGGTGCATGATGTGCCATACAGATGGAGGCTTCAGAAGGCTGCACTTGTGTTTTCCAGATTTGTGTGCAAATTTGTATGGGAATATTGTGTCCTTTTATAATCCCCACCAACCCACCTTCATAAAACTTGTTTTCTATCTATTTCTTACAAGATTTAAATGAAAAGTTTAGATTAAATATAAATTAGGATACAAATACTGTTGTATTTTACTCAGACAGACCTTCGATATCACATCTTCAAAATACACAAGAAAAAAAAAAGAGATTAATACTTTTATTCAGCAAAGATGCATTATACTGCTCAGAAGGTTGTCAGTGACAGGCATTTCAATGGTCACATTACATTTAGGATATTACATGTAGTTATTATTATTATTTTTCTTACACTATTTGGATTAATTTAGCATATATTTGCATTTTTTAAATACCTCTGAATTTCAGGGTTAATCCCCCGAATCACCAGATGGTCCTTAGCCAAAACAAGAGAAAGGAGCCAGAGATCACAAAAGCAATAGCCAGGAGAACAAAAAGACACTGTCCCCAAGAATACTGAGGTCAATGGTTTACAGTTTACAACGATGAGCATTAAAATAACACTGATATGCCCCAAGATGTCCTTCTTTAAACATACAAATCATCCATCAGACACTGGGGACTGATGAAAATACAGACCATCTCGACTGCGTCTTCATGGACTGTTCAAAGACTTCCACACCTATGATAAAATTCCCCTCCTTCTGAGCTTCAACTGTTACGTCCGAGCCGAAACGCAGTTAAGCTGCAGTCCGTAACTTTTTTTGGTTCAAAATGATCTAAAATCAATATTTGAGCAAGTACATAACCAGACAGTGTTTGAAACTATCGCCTTACTTTACCCCGATTCACAACGGTCAGCAAATAATAATGTTTTCTAATTTGAGTGGAACGGGTAGGTTTTCACGGGAAATTCGAGCATGCCACTGCGTCATTACGTCACGTCTGTAAACATAAATAAGTTGTCCCGGCTACTAGGCTATCGTATGTGAGGATCCTGCCGTGCTATCGGATCGTTTATAGCCTTTTTCTCACAGCAGCTGGAATAATTAAATGAATCATTTTGATGGAGGATTGTAATGCAGAAAGGATTATGTTTTTATGAAACACATGTGAATTAAATTAAATTATATTACAGTTTTAAAAGTGCTTCTGATTACAGATAGCCTGGGATTACAAAAATTTGTATTTTAAAGAAAACCAGTTCAAATGGAGCAAAATTTGCTTTTTGGGTTAAAATAATTTCTTAATATTAAATGCAAGCGTTATGACCATAGAATTGCCGTACAGATTGAAATCTACCTCACCTCTTACTATACTCCATTAGTCGCCACATCATGCAATGTTGATGTTGTTAACATTAACAATTTGAGAATAAAATATAACAATAATAATAATATGCACAGTTTTATGTGATATGAGCTCATTTAGATTAAATCAACATTAGCTTATGCGCGTATTTTCATGTAATTTGCATTTTCCCTCAGGTTTGTCATGAACAAGCCGGTGCAGACTTATTATTTGGTCAGATGACAATATCTGGTGACAATCTTATTTGAGTCAAGATGTCCAGACGAGGCTAGAATCTGTGTAGTGCAAATTAACAATATCCACCCGTGCGGTTACTGACTGCCACACATTACTGTCCTCGAAACATTTGTCCTGATTCATCCGCAGCTGGAGCCGTGCATTGTGTTCTGACGATTTTGTGTCCTGACCCTGTCCAGATTTTTGCTACTCATCCCAGTAAAACAGATGGTAGCATAATTTCTGATACGTGAAAGTGCCACTATCAGATTCTTTGCTTCCAGCATGATATTTTACTCCAGTTTAGGCTTTATTAACAGTAACAGCTACCCAACCCAAAAAATAACCTCGCTACCCTTACATTAGGATAACAAGTGTTGTTACCATACTCGATAGGCCAGTATTTGGTTAGAACACCAGCGCCCCACCCACAAGGATATCATTCCGCATAACTGCAATTGCAGGTTTCAAACCGAGATTGCGACAAAGAGGCTAAACTTACGGACTGCAGCTTTAAGTACAGTGGGGTGAACATGTATCTGTAACCTGTCCATTGTATCACCAGGTTCACCAGTGCTGTGGTTTACCAGGGTCTCATTATGAGGCTGGGAATCCTCGGAGGAAACGTGTACGTGGACTTCCTCATATCTGGAATCGTGGAATTGCCTGCAGCTTTCCTCATCCTCCTCACTATTGAGCGGATCGGTCGACGGCTTCCTTTTGCAGCTGCAAATATCGTGGCAGGGGCGGCCTGCTTAATCACAGCGTTCATCCCCGACAGTGGGTTATCATTTGAAGTTATAATTAAACTTGACTGAAAAAGGGTTGTTATTATGTGTATTTAATTTAAATTGTATTTCTTCCACAGGCATGTTCTGGTTAAAAAGTGCTGTTGCTTGTGTTGGACGGCTGGGCATCACTATGGCTTTTGAAATGGTTGTGTTTGTGAATACTGAACTATATCCCACCGTTATCAGGTAAGTTATAATGCAATGTGACCATGTTTGTTTTTTCTTTTTTCATTATGCATCACAGATAATATTAATGTCAAGAATCAATATATATACAGTGGGTACGGAAAGTTTTCAGACCCCCTTAAATTTTTCACTCATTTTTTTTTATATTGCAGCCATTTGCTAAAATTTTTTAAGTTAATTTTTTTTCCTCATTATGTACACACAGCACCCCATATTGACAGCAACACACACAGAATGTTTGACATTTTTGCAGATTTATTAAAAAAGAAAAACTGAAATATCACATGGTCCTAAGTATTCAGACCCTTTGCTCAGTATTTAGTAGAAGCACCCTTTTGATCTAATACAGCCATGATTCTTTTTTGGGAAAGATGCAACAAGTTTTACACACCTGGATTTGGGGATCCTCTGCAATTCCTCCTTGCAGATCCTCTCCAGTACTGTCAGGTTGGATGGTAAACGTTGGTAAACAGCCATTTTTAGGTCTCTCCAGAGATGGTCAATTGGGTTTTAGTCAGGGCTCTGGCTGGGCCATTCAGGAACAGTCATAGAGTTGTTGTGAAGCCACGCCTTCGTTATTTTAGCTGTGTGCTTAGGGTCATTGTCTTGTTGGAAGGTAAACCTTCAGCCCAGTCTGAGGTCCTGAGCACTCTGGAGAAGGTTTTCTTCCAGGATATCCCTGTACTTGGCCGCATTCATTTTCCCTCGATTGCAACCAGTCGTCCTGTCCCTGCAGCTGAATAACACCCCCACAGCATGATGCTGCCAGCAACATGCTTCACTGTTGGGACTGTAATGGACAGGTGATGAGCAGTGCCTGGTTTTCCTCACACATACCGCTTAGAATTAAGGCCTAAAATAAGTGTCTCGTGGCCCCATCCGAACAGAGAATCTTATTTCTCACCATCTTGAGTCCTTCAGGTGTTTTTCAATGTGTCCTTGCACTGAGGAGAGGCTTCCGTCGGGCCATTCTGCCATAAAGCCCCGACTGGTGGAGGGCTGTAGTGATGATTGACTTTTCTACCACTTTCTCCCATCTCCCGCCTGCATCTCTGGAGCCCAGCCACAGTGATCTTTGGGTTCTTCTTTACTCTCTCACCAAGGCTCTTCTTATCCCCCGATAGCTCAGTTTGGCCGGACGGCCATCTCTAGGAAGGGTTCTGGTCATCCCAAACGTCTTCCATTTTAGGATTATGGAGGCCACTGTGCTCTTGGAACCTTAAGTGCAGCAGAAATTTTTTTTGTTACCTTGGCCAGATCTGTGCCTTGCCACAATTCTGTCTTGAGCTCTTCGCCGCAGTTTCTTTGACCTCATGATTCTCATTTGCTCTGACAATGCACTGTGAGCTGTAAGGTCTTATATAGACCGGTGTGTGGCTTTCCTAATCAAGTCCAATCATTATAATCAAACACAGCTGGACTCAAATGAAGGTTTAGAACCATCTCAAGGATGATCAGAAGAAATGGACAGCACCTTAGTTAAATATATGAGTGTCACAGCAAAGGGTCTGAATACTTAGACCATGTGATATTGCCAGTTTTTCGTTTTTAATAAATCTGCAAACATTTCAAAAATTGTGTTTTTCTGTCAATATGGGGTGATGTGTGTACATTGAGGAAAAAAATTAACTTAAATTATTTTAGCAGATGGTTGCAATATAACAAAGAGTGAAAATTTAAGGGGTCGGAATACTTTCCGTACCCACTGTATCTCAACTTATACTTCGTACTGTATGTAAATTGAGGATCAGGTTGGTCAGTAATTCCGTACTCTTGATGTTTTTGGCTCAGAAATCTGGGTGTTTCGGTCTGTTCCACACTGTGTGACATTGGCGGGATTATAGCGCCGTTCCTGCTCTACAGGCTTGCTGTCATCTGGCTAGAACTACCTCTCATTATTTTCGGTACAAAAACAGAACACAAACTGTGTTGTTTGTATTGTCAGATGTCACCAAATGTACCTAATTAACCTTGAGATGCAGGAAAATGACATCCTGACAGCTGATTGGCTGATGGGACACACACACACACACACACTTTCCTCCAAACACTCACTTAGAAACGACCTGATGGAGTGACATTACAGGCGTCATAGTACCTAAATAAAGATTATTTTTCAGACCTCTTTAAAGACCTGCAGTGAAATTGGCATTATTGCGCAAAACGGTGATTGTATATTATATTATATTACATTTACACAGTGGGTGACATAAAGACTTGTATTAGTCACCACCATCTCCTGTTCAAGTTTCTCACCACTTAAAAATATGAGAGAAGGCCTGTAATTTTCATCCTAGTCTACCTCAACTATGTAAGAGACAAAATGAATTGTAAAAAAAATAAATCCAAAGAATACATGTAGGCAATTTTATTTGTCAATTTATGTGTGTGAAAATAAGTATTTGGGCTTTCACTAACCAAAATTCTATTCATCTCATATAACTTTGATTCGTACCCTTTGTTGTCAATGTGAAGATCAACTTTTTTTCTGTTGTAAGTCTTTTTCACAAGTGTTTTCACACAGCTGTTTGCTGGTCATCTCGTTATTTCCTGGACCCATGGTACTCCATGCAGTCCCTTCTCCTCTCAGAGCCGTTAATTGTGTTTATTTTGGTGCGGGCTTCCTACTGTTTACGCGCTCGGGCCACCTACCGGATTTTTCAACTCCCCTTCCAAAGATTTGTTCTCTGGAGTTTTAGATCTGGGAGACCCTTGAGCTAGCCGCCATCCAGGACCTTGAACACTGCCCTCTGTATCCGAAGCCCATTCTCCTCCGTTTGCCCGGTTCCTCGACCTGTGACTGTAGTGTCGTTGCGTTGTTGTGTTTTCGTGGCCATCATTTTGCTTTCATATTCGTACCTGATAGAGATCCCAGCCCCAAGTCTTTTCTCATCTCTCTCAATTCGTCCCTTTCGGGCCTGATGTACGTGAGGTTTTCCACTCAAAATCCGATTCGCATTGTCCCACTGTCATGCTTTTCTCGTCTTCTTGTTCTTACCTCGTTCGTTGCGTGTATCAGTTCCGTCTCCTGTTCCCCCTGTTTGTGCAGAAATCAACACAGCTCTCTAATAAGCATTGCATCTTTGTTTCTTTCTCACACCTCTTTCCCCCCATTGCTTGTTCACTAGACACATGTATTGGTGTTCTCTTGGTGTGCGGGGGATGCACTCAGCATTCTTTCTGCCTCCAAGACCACGATTCATAGTTTGAGCTTTTTCTTAACCAATAAAGCTTAATTATTTGGGTTAGCATCTGACCATATGACACTTCTCCCATTCTCTCGCCTGTGATCATCCCAATTCTCTAGCAAACTTCATGTCTTGGCCCTGGTCTACATGTGCTTACTTGCCTGAAGCCAGGGGACACGTCTGGCACCTGCAGTAGTTGAGGTTCCTCTGCGCGGCGGCGCAGTGTGTTTTCTGATGGTAGCCTTTGTTACTTTGGTTCAGCTCTCTGCAGGTCATTCACTAGGGTCCCCCGTGTGGTTCTGGGATTTTTTGTGATCATTTTGACCCCACGGGGTGTGATCTTGCGTGGAGCCCCAGATCGAGTTAGATTATCAGTGGTCTTGTATGTCTTTTATTTTCTAATAATTGCTCCCACAGTTTATTTCTTCACACCAAGCTGCTTACCTGTTGCAGATTCAGTCTTCCCAGTCTGGTGCAGGTCTACAATTTTGTTTCGGGTGTCCTTTGACAGCTCTTTGGTCTTGGCATGGTGGAGTTGGCGTGGTGGGCTGTTTTTAGGTTTGAACATGTGGTCCCTTTTATCCTGATAAACAGAAGTCAAACAGATGCATTAATACCGTACGAGTGGAGTACAGAGAGCCTCTTAAGAAGAAGTTCGTTCTTGGAGCCAGGAAATCTGCTTGTTTGTAGGTGACAAATCCTTATTTTTACAAGGATTTTTACCATACAGTCTTTTAAAATCCTACAATGGGATTTTCTGGATTTTTTTTTCTCATTGTCTCTCATAGTTGAGGTATACCTATGATGATTACAGGCCTCTCTCATCTTTTTAAGTGGAGAACTTGCACAATTGGTGGCTGGGACTATGATTCACTTTTTTTGCCCCCACCTGCTGTTTTGTGTTATGTGTTTATTACTCATTGTATGTATATATATATTATATAGCCCCTTTTTTGATAGAATATATCGTCCGATATACTGATTTGCCCTTGCATTTGGAACCTGCCTTCTCCCTCTGTACGCTACACCAGAAAACTACTTTTTTCTTTTCTTCCATTTGGATGTGTCCCAGCTTAACCTCTGCTGGTGCCCCTCAAAAATAAACAAACACATGTCACCCTTGGCCATGATATTGTGACGTTGAGTGTGTTCTAGTTGCAGCGTGAAGTTGTTGAAGTGAATGTTCTCTCTCACAGGTGCTCTTGCGTTTGTGGCCGGTGGACTGGTTCTGCTGTTACCTGAAACCAAAGGTGTGCCTCTTCCAGAAACCATTGATGACATTGACTGTCCAAACAGGTGAGGTTTTACTCCCTGCACATGTTCGTCATGGTAACCTTTGTCACCTTGAACCTTTCTTCACAAATGTGAACTCTACATGCAGAAACAAAGAAAACCAGCTGAAGAGGCAACAGCTAGAGAATTTGCTGCCCTCTGATGTGACATCGAACAAAGAAGTTACAGCAGTCTGATTGAGCGGAGACAGAAAACAGCAACCTCCTTAACTTTATTATTAAGTGATGCTGCTTATCCCTTCTCTTTTGAGGATTTAATCAAAATATACAAACTGAACTCAGTTTCTTATTAATCAACAAGTTTTGCCATTCCAATTGAAGTTAATGAACTATTTTAATATTTTCAGACTTAAAAATATTAATTTGATTTAGTAATAAAGGCCAAAAAAAAATCAGAGAACCATTAATTGTTCCAAACTGTAATTATTGTTCCCAAACTGAAGATTTGTCATTGACTGTAGTTACTGTATTTTTTTTCCTCTTAGATAGTTATTGTGTTTTAATTTTACATTTTTAAAATACATTTTTGACCAAAATGTTTATTTTAAAAAATGTAATATAACTCAGTAAAATATCTATGTATGTTTTAAAATGTTGGCTTAAATTATTCATGCTAATAGTAAATGTTATTGTACTTATTTGTTTTGTCACTTATTAGGGTTTGAACATTTTAGAGCATTGTTACTGTAACTGCAAAGCTGGAGCACAAATAAAGAGACTTTCTCTGAAGATATTTACCGCCCCTTTAATGTAGGAAAACATTTTAGGGTCTTTGAAGAGTTTTGTAATAAAATATGATCACTTGGAATTGGCTCGAATTGGAGCATATCCAGCATGTGCATCTAACTTTATACACTGAAAGTGGACTGAATTTCTGAACAGGGTGTGTTACTTTACAACAGCTTATGAATCAATAACATTTTCATTATTACATTCTTGGTTGTACACTTAAATTCCACACATAATTTGCTTAAGTTTTGACTATTCCATTCTCAGTTTTCTTTCATGCTGCGTTCTATCCAGTTGATGAACTTGGAGACGCGGGTGTACACTCCAGGTTTCATGGCCTTAGCACAGCCAAGACCCCATGATGTCACTCCCTGAAGGATGAAGGTGTTCTGTGAGTAGCAGATTAGAGGCCCACCGCTGTCGCCCTAAATGAGTGTGAGGAACGGGTCACAATTTAAGTTGCTATTCACTGAAAATCTCTCACTCTGATCTCAAATCTCATTCGGATGGATCTATTGTCTAGTACCGAATAAAGTGTAGTTTGTTGAAACACATTCTGGGATTGCTGTATCAGTGAGAAACATATGCAATTCTTCCTTAAAATTTGGCCCAAGTAAGGCACTTTAAAAGGCTTCTGATGTTCGTGCCTAAAATGCTGTCTAGGTAGGCAGCACACAAGGTTTGGCATTGCGCAATGAAGTCATTGAATCTAGAGAACCTAAATCCTTTTTTTCTATGGGACTGTAGTCCACACTACTGACCAACGGTCGTCCACCTCCTATGGTTTTCCTGCACACATCTCATGCTCCTTGCACAGGCCGTTCAAATATGCTGGACTTTGCAGACTTTATTCTCATTACAGGGGAAGCCGTTTTTCTTTCATGAAACCCTCTCCACCAGTTTTCTAGACAACAGCTAGGCTTTACGCTATGAAATCTTTTAATCTTTTGTTATTATAAGGCACAAATGGTTTTAAAACAGTAAATAATAAAGATCCCAGTTGGCTATATTACTTATTTAAAGGACCTACCCTCTGTCCTCCCCCCAGCCTGTTAACTAACATTCAGTATTGCTTCTGGTACAATGAGTCCCTTTGTCTGTAGCAATCAGGCAATACCTTATCGTTTATTATGCAGCGCCTAAAATTTGATAACAATCATGAGTTTGCTTGTCTTAATGTCAGATAAATAAAATGAGGTTGTTATTGAGACTAGACTACGTTTCAAAAGCCAGATCTGCATTTAATTTAACACAAAGTGCGAAATCAAATACTTAAAGTCCCCCTATTATGCCATTTTGATATTGCCCTTTCATGCAGTGTAATAATGTACTGTATGTGAAGTAAACACTCTGCGAATCTGAACCCCCCACCTTATCCCCCCCCCCCCGAAGTTGTAAAGCCGAAAGTGCATGAAAAATAAAGTTATTGTCTCCCAAAAGAAAGAATTGACTCTGTACAGCCTAAACGAGTCGTTAGTATTTCGAATCCCACTTCCGTGATGGCTACATATCACGGGGTAACACATTTGCATAAAACCCACCTATTTCTGCATTGTCTGGCTGCTAACAACTTGACCCCGCCCACAAACACATAGCTTGTTTGGTGGTTAACATCATTTCGCGAGAAGACCTGTGTGGGCCCTATGCTTTGGAAGTAATTAGTTTTATTCAGTTCAGAATGCTGAAGCTGCAAAAGAATCACTGGTTAAAATAATTTTTTTTCCCACTGTACCACAGAGTACAACCCCCAATCCTTTTGGTGTGCTCCCCCTTATTTTACTGATGCACTCTTTGCTCCTCTAATCCTCAGGGCGAGTTCAACGCGCGGATTTCACAAAAGTGCTTGTTTCTTGAAGATGGCTCAGTACCATCGCCCTGTTTTATTTTGCACATGCTGGCTCTCACGGATCACAGCCCTGTTAGTTATTGACGAAATAATCGAGTTTGTATATCTATAAGCGTTCAATACGGACACTAGGAAATGGTCCGTAATCGTGTCTCTGACATTGCTGTATCGCGTGTAGACCAATCACACAGACATGCCCGCTGACCCCCCCTAAAATACAAAAAAAAATTCATCTGACAAATTATACAACAAGGCAGAGTATGGCTTTCAATGGAAACAGCGTTTGAGAGACTAATCGTTAACTGCTTTGAAGGACATTGTTTGAAATCTTGGAAATAGAGTGATATTTTGAGAATAAAAGTGTTTTTTTTGACCTTTGCTATGCCATGTGAACCATGTAGGAACCTTAAAAATGGGCATAATAGGGGCAACTTACACAAGAGAATTGTGATATTTGGCCACCACTAGTTCACCATTTGGAATTGCAAGATAGTGACTATTTTTAATCCAGGTTCCGATCACTCCTCACCTGTCATTGGTCAACAAACAGAAAGTCCCACCAAAAAACTCATGCCCAAAATTGAGTCAGCGTTGGGTGAATACTGTTGTATATAAACATCTACATTCCAGACTTCCACTAATTCTTTAATGCAGTGTTTATTCAATTGTACTTATGCAATGCAACAGTTACAGACATGAACAGTGGACAACAAGACTAACCTGTCCAATTTAAGAAGAGCGATGTCAGTTCCAGCTGGTCCCTTAATAATCTTAGAAACATCTCGCTCCTGTTTTGATAATTCATTTGCACGTTCTGTTTGGATTCCAAGAAAGATCTTGTAGGCAGATGGACTCTCAGACCTGCATAATGGTATGTTCACATTTATCTGTATGAACCCAGTAAGAGTTGGTTTTTATTCCATGTTTTTTTGGGGCTTTGAGGTCATTTATATGCTAGTGCAGTGCATGGTTGTCAACTCCAGTTCAGAGGTCCACAGACAAACAAAATGTACAGGGTTGTGAATTCCCAGAAACAAAGTGAGAACCACTGCACGTTTGTACTCCTATATTGATAAAATACCTTATAATATGAACTCTTTAATTGCCTTTTTGTGCTTTCAAACGATTAAAAAAAAACAGTCACTTACTTCTCTAGGCAGTGAGCTGCAGTTAGGACCCACTGGGCATCAATTAGCGTTCCACCACAGAAATGAATTTTGCCTCTGGTATGACAGAAAATAATGGTTAATAAATACAATTTCTTTTCTGCCTGTTAATGAGTACAGGGGTAGAGAAAGGTAGCATATTGGTTTACCTGGTCCTAAGACTGATCTGCCAAGGCCACGAGTGTGCTTTGGAAATACATCCCCCAACGATCCTCCCAAAGCACCGCTTGGGTTTTACTGCTGGTTGTCCGCATTTCAGGCCATCTGGTTAGAAAGTAATTTTGTATTTAAAAGTTTGTATTTAAGCCCCAGTAACAGTAATTATCATTCGATAATTTCCCTTGCCATTGGAGTCAAAACTTTCCAAAGAGGAATATTAAGAATTGTTACCGCAATCTGGGATCTGACAGTAATCCCACTTCTTATTTCGATCTGTTGTATAGCACCAAGGTCCATTCACATCATTGTCTGGGTTTCTGCATTGCTAACAAAGTAGCCAAGTAAAAACTATTACAATGTCAGTTATTGCCCTCAAAAATGCAAAAAATTCTGCATAGACCTACATTCGACTCTAGACCCTTGTCTGGATGTGTTTCTGGGGTAAAAATGGCATGCTGATGGGGGGTCATAGAACTCCATGCTTGGCAGGTCACTCCCACTATAGTAGTGGATGTGGGACCCCGGTAAGTATCTCCGTTGCCAACCTTACAATCTTGCAAAAAGAAACAAAGCACATTGTAACTCATACCCTTAGACAATACTATGGTACTCTTGACATTTAGTTTGTTAGCTTGTAGACGGATATACCTGTTCCCTGAGAAGTGGATGGAGAAGCTGCAGGCTCTGTTGGATTGCTAGGGGGTTCTTGTGGGCTGGCCTTGCTGTCACACCGCTCTATGTTGCAGTATTCCCACCGAACTGTGGGATCTGTGGTGTAACACCAAGGGGCTCGGTCACCATCTGGATTCCTGCACAGGTTCCTCCTCAGATCACTGCATGATGGGTAAAACCATGACAGCAGCCAGAGGTGAAATGGGTTGAGGCAAAGCCTGCAACAGTTCATGTTGATGCAATTCGGTGTAGTGTCTTACGCTGCAGGGAAATTCTGAGGTGTTTTGGAATGTCGATGAGGTTCCGTGGATGTCCAGAACTGGCATTTCTTTCCACTGACCGTCTCTGACATGGCACCGCGGTAGGAGCTTCCATCATCTTCATAACATTCCTCACCTTCAGGGATCACCGGCTCCTCTGCAAATCACATATTTATGTTATACACAGCTCTTTTACCTGTTCTCAAGGACTCCAAAATCTACATTTAATGAGATATGGATTTGTAATGGCTCCTTCAACACAGACCAGGTCTAAGCTGATCTCCACAACTAGGTACACTGCAGTACTCCCAGTGGGTCTTGGGATCTGTGGTGTAACACCATGGACTTCTTTCATTATCAGGGTTTCTGCAGTAGTTCTCATCAAGACCTCTGGGATGAAAACAAATTTTAGTTGCATTCTCTCTGCAGTCAGTATTGTGTTTGGCATACTGGAGCGAGTAAAATTGTATTGTTTTACCCTAAAGGATAATTCAGACTTTGAAGTGTCTGTCTCTTTGGTACTTCAACTGTGTCAAACCCTGCTCCTGGAGGGTCCTGTCTTGCAGAGTTTAGCTCCAACGCACTTGCCTGGAAGTTTCTAGTAATTCTGAAGACCTTTAGATTAACTCGTTCAGGCTAAAAGGGGTTGGAGCTAAACTCTTCAGGACAGTGGCCCTCCAGGAGCAGCAATGGATCCTCCGGTTCTAGTTCAGGTGTGCAATAGTGCTCCTGGAGGGCCTTGTCCTGCAGAGTTCAGTTCTAACACTGTTCAAACACCTGCCTGTAATTTTCAAGTAATCCTGAATATCTTGATTAGTTACTCTGCACAAAGGTGGTCCTCCACGTGTAGGGTTTGAAACCTTGTTGATGCTTACTTGCATGGGTAGTTCTCTGAAGTTTTAGAATGCTTGTGAGGAATTTGGGATGACCATTCCTGGCAAGTTTTTCCTGAGACTGTCACCGCAATGGTGCCCCTGTAGGAGCTACCTTCTCCACTTGCACAGGTAAGCTCCGGTACAATTGTGGGTGGTTCAGTTGCTACAAGAAAACATTGACCAGTAAATGATGAACTAATCATTTGGCACAACCTTGTGTTTCAGGTTGACAAGAACATTGCTTACTGCATCGAGGAATGGAGCAGGATTCCCAGCGTTTAGACGGACTAGTGGTAAAGCACCAGGGCTTGGGCTCTCCATCGGGGTTCCTGCAATGGTTCTCTTCCAAGTACTTATCAGGAAGGCTACAAATAACAGACCACAGTCAAAATATGCACAAAATAGACTATATTCCATTTGTGCTTTAAAAGATAATGTCTCACGCTGAAGGGATGTAACCATGGTTCTGGGGTTTCTGAGAGTCCCAGCGTTGGCAGGTAAATCCACTCACAGTGGTGGAGATCTTGCCTCTGTAGTTTTCTCCACTGCACTGCATACATTCCTCTGCAGATATTCAAGAGCAGATTCATGGGACAAATTCTAAACTGTGTTTTTGCACCCTTGTACAAAGTTGCAATACTGTAAATTATCTGTAAAGATGTTCACAGGATATAGTTGGATAAACGAAAAAGTGTCAGTGACACCAGTAATGCCCTGCCTCCTTCAGAGTGCTCACTTTCAATGCTCTTCAGAGTGAGCAGGGCATAGTGAGGATAACTTCTGCATGAGATTCGCCCATTAGTATGATATTCCACCACTATTTAGCAGTTTGTTCGCTAATAGTACCTGTGCAGTCTTGGATATCACAGTGCTCCCATCGTTTCTCTGGATCTGTGGTGTAGCACCAGGGACCCCCTTTATCTCCATCCGGGTTTCGACAAAAGTTGGACTCCAAGTCAGCTTTTGGATGTGTCTTTGGCGTTATGCTGTGGAAAGTTGTGGTTAATTAGATGACCACTGTAGTTTTTGTATTTCCTATAGCTGTTTTCTCTTTTGCAGCATCATGAATGAAAAAAATCAAATTAAGACATATACTTTGTCACATGGGGGAAAGTTCCCTCCCATCGCTGACATTTTTTTCCTGACTTTGTCTTGGATTTTGTCCCTCTGTAGTCCATGCCAATGCCATTCACACATTCCAGTAAGTACTCTGTAAGAAGGAATTCAATGCAATCATTACAACATACTTAAAAAACACATTCATTGTATTCTAAGCTAATATGCTCTTTCATTTACTAATAACATTGATATAGTACTGATGATAATGTAGCAATTTTCTTATTAGTAGTTACTGTACATTCTTAATGCCCACTAAATGGTTTGTTGTCTGTGACACAAAAACGGATCTCATGTCTTTTCTGACAGCAGGAAAAGATGCTAATTGCTAATACTGAAATGTGACCAAAGAAGTGTACATAAAGATGGCAAAAATGCTTCCCATATCTATTGATGCCAATGTCAGAGGCTGTAAGGCGACACAAACTCAGTATTTTGGCCCAATGTTTCTTCTTCCGTGTGATAGCCTAGCGCTAACATTATAAATCACACTTCTGCTGTTTATGGATTTTAAAAAGTATCTATTTTTGTTTTCTAGTGTATGGTCTGACACAGCTTGCCAATATCAATAAATCAAATTTTTTATGATAATTTTGGTACGGTGTTGGATCACAACATGATTTTAAATGTAAAATCTTGGTCCTGAAGCACCAGCTGAGAACCACTGACCTTCAGAATGCTTAAGACGACATCTATCAGGCATATTTCGAACCACCCAAAATTGAAACATTTTTCATTGTTTAACCTAGACGGTACTTCATTCATTTGCACTTAAAAAAAAAAGAAGCACCCCATCATTGGACGATAGATTTTTAGATAATCTTTTTCACTTTGTTTACAGACATGGACCAGACTACACTTTGATAAATGTAGATTATATATTAACTCAGGTAGACTTTTGAAAAAGCATAGCCAGCTACTTATAATTCATAATGTACTTAAAGGTCATTTAAAAAATAGTAATGCATGCTGAAATGATTTTAGGGGGTCCATCATCTGCTATTAAACCTCCAAATATGTAAAGTAATAAAATAGACTGGGCAATAAAATCTTACCCTTTTTCTCATAGAGAGCAGCACTCATTCTTCGCAGTATTTGATCAGTTTTTGAGTTTGCGGGTAATGTTACACAATCCTGGTCTTTTTCGATGTACAAAAAGGACCTGCAAAGCACATATAAACACACATATATTTTACAATTATAGATTAGAATAAAGCATCACTTATCACTTATTTACATCAGATCAGTCTACGCTAGTACAACACAATATTTTTGAGAGTTATGGTCTGACTTGCACCTGCATGTAAAGGAAGTCTCTTTGTTACACTTGACGGCACAATCCTCCACTGTTTTCACAGTGTATTGACTTTTAGGAAATTTCACTATCCAGGCCCCATCCGTTTTAATATATGCTTCCAGAACATCTGTAGAAAGTGAAAAGGGTGTAAAAAAGGACTAAGTTGAGTTTCAAGTCACAAACACTTGATTTATCAATGTTGATCAAGTAAGATTCATAGGTTCTGTGAACTGTGCTACTGTATTCTCCTAGACTCGATGAAACAAGGCCAAAACTTCCTAAACTAGAGCCCCTACCAAACTGAATTACAGAATATTTCTAAAATGCAAAGATCTCAAACTTGATCAACAGTACTCTTTGTATGAAAGCATGAACTGAAAGAACACATTTGCTTTATATTTGCAGATGACCAGATCTTCTTACCTGTGCTTTGGCTGTGGCACCTGAGGAAACCTGAAGGTAACATGATCATAACAGTCATATACAGATTAATAAACGCTATTAGTTAAAGGTTTTAGTCGGTTAATTTTATTATGTATAGCATAGAAGAAATAGCCTTATATTTAAGTGCTATGAATTAATATCTGTTGGCTTACCTGTAAAAAGGAAGAGACAAAGTAAAAGAACTGCTTTGTGAACCTCCATGTCGGAGCATTGACAGGCAGGGACTTTGAGAGGATTTCAATCTTTTCAGCATGCGAGTACAACAAACATCATAGGGCCGTCACTCATCCGCCAATCATTGTCCTAACAAGGACATGGACCAGGTCAAGATGTGTTTGTCCATCAGTGTTTCTGATCACATGATTTATCAGAGTTGGACTTTTTATTTGATTAACGTTAGGGGTTTTACTTTGCATTAAGATAATTTGGTACTAAAATTGCACTGAAAAACAACGAGATATAGAGAAAAAAGGGCAGGCAGATAAAGTCATTAATTATAAAGCAGCTGATTAAAGAATCTGCTGTTTCTTGATACCCAGAAAATAAAGTAAAAATAAATAAATTTTAATACAGCATGTAAAATAATGCAATTAATTACAAAACATATCAATTCAGTCCTTTTAAAAAGTATATTCTCATCAATGTCACAAATCAACAAGTTAATTATTTACTGAGAAGGCAGGAGCCGTCCTATGCTAACTCAATACACAAACAGAACAGCCTAATTTTGCAATTGAGAACACTGAGCCAAGCAACCATGAGAAAAACTAATGCAATCAAGATTTGAACTGAAGGGAAAATGGAGGGAATGGCAGCAATATAAGTACAAATAGTGCAATAGGGGAAAAAATGCTGTTTTAGAAAAATGCACTAGTTAAGCTTCAGCAAAACTGTAGAAAGCAATCAAGGTTTGGCTTTTTAATCTGGTATCAACGTCCACTGTTTACAGTTACTATAACTACTACAGTTGAAGCTGTTGGCTGTGCGGTGTGCATTGCTGCACAAGTCTACACATGTGAACACATTGATCCAGGTAAGTTGTCGTTTTGGTGACTTTAAATTGCACAGATTAGGTTGCATTATACATTTTCTTATTTGTTTCAGTTTTGTGTTTACATGAAGTTGTATTCAGTTGTTCAAGGCTAGGATTATATTGATTTCACTTTGATTTATATGTCCCTAACTACTGCTGTAAAGATAACTGATAGTGATTTCATAACAACAATCAAAGAAAAACCTCTTCCCCCAAAGTTCTACAGTCAACCTTGAGGGCAATGTCTGCAGAAATACCCCAAAACCGAACTGTGGTAGAAACCAGTTTGAGTCCGAAGACGGACTATTTGGGGACCCTTCAATCTGTCTGCTCTGTTGTCCAGCATCATGAGGAAAACCAGCCAAGCTGCCAGCTGCCTCAGATGAGCGAATCTGAGCCCGGTTTCTCATCTCAGTCTGTGAATCAAGAGACGTTTGAGGAACAGCAGAGATCTGAAATGGGCAGAGCCGCCTGCCAACCTGCCCAACATATAATGCCTCAAAGATCCCCTCAGGAGGTTAGTCTCAAGAATTTGCCTTTTTTTTTTTTTACATTTATTGTTTATTAGTCAGTGACCATGATTGATGCTGAATGTGTTCTTTAGCATCATCAGTAAATAATGTGTAGGTTGAAAATTGTAGGTGTGAGATGAATCCACATTTACAAAGTATCTGTTGTGTTAATACCACCTTTAGATGGTGTTGTTACATAAAGAGACATTACAGGTAACAGGAAATGTGCAAAGACAACAATATTCTGATATTTAATGGTCCTGACTTTGACTCTGAAAAACACAAATTGTATCTGTACAAAGAAACGATTCGAGTTTTTGTTAGTATCGAGTTTTATTAGTGGTTTGATAATGGTACTGCATTTTGTTCTCTTTCTTTCTTGTAAATCTTTACATTAATTATTTGTTTATACCTTGATTTTTCATTTTTATTATCATTTCATTTTATTTGTTTGTTTATTGACAATTTTTGACACAAATTACTCTTCTGACAAAATTGGAATTACATTTATTTTTTATCTGATTTTGGCCCAAAAATCCTGGAATCTAAGCTTACAGTATGTAGTTAAATTGTCAGTTACATTTTCGATGTTTTTTCTGACATCATTAAAAGTTTTGTTATATTACATAGTTACACGTTATTAAAACCTAAAAGTACAAATACATCTCTTTCCATGTTTAATATACTAATAATTGTATTTATTAAAGAAATATGGAATTGTTTTGTTGCAACACATATTGTAAATGACCCTATTAGCCAAGGGCATAGAATTTATAGGGAGACTAAGACATATCCCTACCAATATCCAGCGACTACTAAATTTTCCCTAGGAATAATTTTGATCAAACAATTAAATATATGTATATGTAACCACTGTTGTTGTAATTTTGGCCGCATCTGAAATAGGTTGTACCATTGATATTACCTGAGAAGTTAAAGTAAATACGCTAGAAAACTGTGCGCTTTCAATGACTTCCATTTAATAAAGGTGCGGAGTAAGAACATTTAAGATAACCGAAGTTTTTAAAACGTATGACAAAAACTGAATGTACAAAAAAAAACTGTTTGCTGAAATATCCACAAAATAAAACAACAACAACACTGAAATAAGTGTGTGGTTTATCTGTCAATCCAGAAGGTTGTGTCCGTTACTTTAGCAACAGTAGGATCCATGTGAGTTGGTCCCACTTTATATTAAGTGGCCCTAATACCTGTGTACTTACATAGTAATAGATGTGTACGTATGTAACCACAGTGTAAGTACACATCGGTACATAGTATCTACAGCTGTAATGTTTGTGTAACTACACACATGTAACTACCCTCTGAATCGTATGTGTAAATACAAATGTGTAACAGGACATTGGTACCAACATTTTTTGGTAATGAAAGTACAAATGTGTAACAGGACTAACAGCACTTTTTGGTAAAGAAAGTGTTACACTTTATATTAAGTAAACAATTCATATGGATTTACCATGTAATTACTCTGATGTTTCACAGCAGCGGCCAGTAAGTTAGGCTTTACAAATAAATTGTGGTTGGTGTCCAGAATGTTACACTTATATACGTGGCAGTTCGCTGAGGAGTTCCATGTAAGTAAACTGGTTATTACAGTGGTGCACCCACTCCACCAACTTGAGATCCAACTCCTCCCACTTTACATATCCCTAAACCTACCCATCTCCACCCCCTGGATCCCATTTGCACCCCTAAACCTACCCATCTCCACCCCCTGGATCCCATTTCCACCCCTAAAACTACCCATCTCCACCCCGGATCCCATTTCCACCCTAACCTAATCATCTCACCCACTGGATCCATTTCACCCCTAAACCTACCCATCCCACCCGCTGGAGCCCATTTGCACCCCTAAACCTACACATTCCACCCCTGGATCCCATTCCACCTAATCCTACCCATTCCACCCCTGGATCCATTTCCACCCCAGAAAACTAACCATCTTCCACCCGTCTGTGATCCCATTTGCACCCTAAACCTACCATCTCCACCCCCTGGATCCCATTTCAACCCCTAAACCTACCCATCTCCACCCACTGGATCCCATTTCCACCCCTAAACCTACCCATCTCCACCCCCTGATCCCTGATCCCTAAACCTACCCATCTCCACCCGCTGGATCCCATTTGCACCCCTAAACCTACCCATCTCCACCACCTGGATCCCATTTCCACCCCTAAACCTACCCATCTCCACCCGCTGGATCCCATTTCCACCACTAAACCAACCCATCTCCACCCGCTGGATCCCGTTTCCACCCCTAAACCTACCCATCTCCATCCCCTGGATCCCATTTCCACCCCTAACCTACCCATCTCCACCCCCTGGATCCCATTTCCACCCCTAAACCTACCCATCTCCACCCCCTGGATCCCATTTCCACCCCTAAACCTACCCATCTCCACCCCCTGGATCACATTTCCACCCCTAAACCTACCCATCTCCACCCCTGGATCCCATTTCCACCCCTAAACCTACACATCTTCACCCCCTGGATCAAATTTGCACCCCTAAAACCTACCCATCTCCACACCCTGGATCCCATTTCCACCCCTAAACTTACCCATCTCCACCCCCTGGATCAAATGTTCCAATTACTCTTATACATATTGTTGTTACAAACTGTAGTTATATGTGGTGTAAATGTAATGTAGTCCTGTTACACATTTGTACATACACAAACCATTCGGAGGGTTGTTACATGTGTGTAGTTACAGAAATAGTACAGCTGTAGATACTATGTACCAATGTGTACTTACACTGTGGTTACATACTACGTACACATCTAGTTACTATGTAAGTACACAGGTATTAGGGCCACTTAATATAAAGTGGGACCAAATAAAATTATATGTAGCCTAATTAAGACACCCAGTGCTCTGATGTAATATTGTTGTTGACCCTAATCAAAATTGTGTAATTATTGTCTGATGAATGTGCTAACATAGACTCTCCATGGTTTTATTACTAAAAGTGTAGTAATGTAGATTACCATTTGTATAACCAACTTTTTTTACTACAAATATCATGGTTAAACTATGGCTGGTGCAGCAAAACCATGGTTAATTTGCGGTCAAGGTTTTTTAGGATGAACAGAGCTTTGGATAGCTATTTTACTTGTACTTGTCTAGATCAGCTTTGAATAAAGAGAGGTTTAGAGCCAGATTTTAGTTTATGCATGTGAAATTTAGCTAGCAGGAAACACAAATTAAGTTATATTTAGCTATATTCTCTTTTGAGTAGACAAACAATCCAAAGAAAACTGCTGCTGTAATATTGTTGGTTTTTACATAATCAAAATTGTGTAATTAATGTCTGATGAATATGCTAAGATAATTAATCTTTTTATGAATTATGAGTATGTTAGCTACCATAGCTATAAATAAATAACTTTAGTTTACATTAAACTGTGGCTAAAAGTCTATCATAAATGTGAACATTTTGGGGTAGTTGGATGCGGGAGGGGGTGTCGTCTGCTGTTATATCCCCACCAATGTTAAAATCAAACCTACGCCTTAGCTATTAGTTAATATAGATTCAGCTTATAAAGTATAGATCCTTTATTTATTTATTTTTATCTCTATAAAGATTTAGATTTTATATCTTGATCATATCTCTTTCTGAACAGAATCTAGACCAAAATGAGAAAATGATCCTTCAGCTTCAGGTGAAGCAGTTGCAGAGGGTTTTACAGGAACAGAACGCATTGCTCTCTCTTATCAGTCCAGGTACGTTTGGAGAAACTCTTACATAACAGGCTTAATTAAAGGTACAGTTGTTTATGATGTTTGTTATTGAGAAAATCATCATTCTTTAGGCTTTCGGTTCTAAATGCAACACTCTTTATCTTCATTACAGAACTTTACTTTTTCTTTCAGGACAGATTTTATCTCCCACATTCTTAGCGCCCTGGCAAGTCCAGACACCTCCAAGCTTTTCAGATGCTATTCGCCCAAAACCTGCTGGGAGTTTAAATGCCTTTGAGGAAAGCTCAACCAAAGCCACATGTTGTGGTGAGGTTGAGAATGAGTCAGAGGCTCTGGCTACTAATAACACCAATGGTAGGAATCAAGAGGTCTTTTATCTTTATAGTCTTTATAAAAAGTTATATTTACAATAGTATGGAAATAAAATTCAATTTGAGATACCATGTTCTCTACAGTTTCTTAAATCATGCGTTTCTAGTTTCCAGACTACAAATCATTAATCACATTTACAAATGTAAATCACTCACATCAGAAAGTCCAATATAAGCAAGACACACAAACAGGAGGTGAATTAAAAAATGAATTGACATGTTTCAGTGTGACATGCTGCTTCATCTAAAACTATTTTTAAAAGCATATGGCTAATTGTTTTGTCATTATTATGCATTCAGCGTTCATGACCTTATATCATTTTATTTATTGTTAAATAGTCAAATAATATGAGGTCATGCGCTGAATTCATAATGATTACGTGGACTATCTGTACATCTGTCACACCACAGGGCCATTTAAAATGAACTAGAGAAGGCAGAAAACAAATGTGATTTAAAATGGTCCCAGTGCCTAAAATATACATTTCTGTAATTTATACATTCCTATCAATTTTAACCAAAACTCCAGACTTTGATTTAAAAAAAGAAGAAAAAAAACTTTAAAAAAATAAATAAATTTTGGACATGATACTGTTTGTGTCAACTACACATATACTATTCAAAATGTATTAAAATGCAATTGCATGCAACTGATTGAAATTCTCCCAACATCCTTTTCAAAGGATCTTCTTTTTTTTTTTACTTAGTCATCT
Organism: Sinocyclocheilus anophthalmus; assembly: GCA_018155175.1. Lineage (NCBI taxonomy): Eukaryota > Metazoa > Chordata > Actinopteri > Cypriniformes > Cyprinidae > Sinocyclocheilus > Sinocyclocheilus anophthalmus. The sequence goes on from JADLZN010007504.1 coordinate 25,706, forward strand.
GCAGTATCTTCTGAACTTTCCGGTTGTTCCTTCTCCAGTAGAAAGGGGAGATACATTGATATGTATAACTTCTTAAATTTACTGCTACTCAGGCAGTACAGGATTGGATCCAACAGACAGTTCAGATAAGACAGACAAACAAGCCCATCGTACAGTTTAACGACAGTAACTTTTTCCTCTTTCATTACGAGCCCATTGATATGTAGCTGCACTGCTCTTGTTATGGCATACGGCAAGAAGCAGACAGCAAAGACGAAAACCACCGAAGTGACGAGGAACATTGCTCTCCGGAGCTTAGTCTTGTCGCCCACCGACTTCTGTTTGAGTCTTCTGATAATCCGTATTGAGCAATACACAAGAACAAAAAAGGGGATGAAAATCTGAGTAAAAAACACAATTTCCCTCAGTAGAATAATGGGACTGATTTGCTCATCTTTTTCACTGCTGTTGCACCTGAAAAAACTTTGCAACATGGCTGGAATGGTCAAAATTCCCAGCAGCACCCAGATGAGTACAGAAATCTGAGGCGACAGTCTCAAAATCCTCAGAACTTTCCTCTTCCCAGGATGGACCACGCTAAAATATCGATAAATGGAGATGACCGTCAAAAAGGCGATGCTGGCTCCTCGGTTGAGAAACTGCAGAAAGAGCAGTACTTTGCACACTACCTTCTGTTCACTGCATTGCTGAAAGTTATAAGCCTTTACGGGCAATCCAATCAGCAACAAAATATCAGCCAGGACCAGATTGAACAGGAAGATGTCAATGGTCTTAGATTTCCAGAACTTGAGCTTGAAGATGAAGAGATGGATAACTGTAATATTCAGCAGGAGACCCAAGATAAACTCCAGCACTACCACAGAAGAATAGAAAATGTACAGTGCTCGGTTTTGGTCGATGTTGTCCTGACAGTTTTTGTCTGCGGTGTCCACGTTTGTGGAGTTGTTCATATTCTCCATTTTTTGATTCCGGGTCCAAAACGACTTTTAATGTAAGTAGACGACACAACTGTGAACGTCTGTTCTACCAAAGCAGAGCATTTTAAAGCCGCTCAGACTTGAAGGCAAAGCACCACCTCTGCTGGAGCGTTCAAGTCTCTACTTGTTGAGAGGTTACAGTAAATGCCTGATGTCACGAACTGCCGTGAAAAAGACAAAAAAAAAAAGGGCCGTCATCAAAGACAACTAATGTTTAAATCTTTTATAGAGCACTCAGTGAGCGTCACTGATAAGATCAAGTGTCAGGAAGCCTGACACAATGGACAAAGCTAATGCACACTTTAAAAAAGCAGCTAAAGACATAGTCTTATGTATTTGCAAAGACCGTATCTCATAAGAACAGAGCATATTATGGCAGTACAATAGTAGGGTGTGTTGACTTCACTGTGCAAGTTATAACAAATGTACATGAAAAAATGTGATGGTTATTGATCTTGTGTTTGAAACACCTTAGTTTGTATATTAGGACTATTTAGTGGCTTGTCCAAACAGGCCTGAGAAGACTGAAGGGTTTTTGTGAAGAAAATTAGCTGAGGGGCAAGTATTGCCTTTTTAAGCAAAAGGACATGACCTGTTTAAAAGATTTGCCACACCTCCCATTTGCATAGCAAGTCATTTTTTACAGAAGGTTAGTATTCTTAACAATAACATGACTATATCTTGCATAATGTTGGAAAAATAAATTGCATAACATTTGTAAGTTCGAGTTACCTCAAATATGTTAGGTAATAATATTAAATGATATTTCAATTTGCATTGCAGATGTTGCACCATCAGCAGAGCTCAGACACTTGTCTTCTATTAAAGAAGAGTCTTCAGAACCTGCACAAGAAGACTGTCCTCTTAGCCCTTTCGGATCAAGGCAAAGTCTCCCACCAAACCCAGAGGAAAGGTATTATATGATATATATAGCTATTTTATATAAAGGCCTATATATATATAACAAGTGTAATGAAATATTGGTTAAAAAAAAAACTTATTAAAATGATTAATGTAACTGTTATTGAAAAACAATTTCTGCTGTAATGGCTGCCTGAAACTTACTGCTTTGCATCACAGGACTAAATACATTTTAAAATATTTAAATCAAACAAACCTACTTTTAAAAATTTTGGCCAACAATATTTCACATTAGCTACTGTTTTCACTGCATTTTGATCAAATAAATGCAGCTTTCATGAGCATAAGACTTTGCAACATTTAAAAGCTTTACAGCTAAAGGTTCCATATTGCTAACTTAAATTTCCTGGCTTTTTTTCATGATAACTGAGTTCTAGGTGCTATGTAACTACCATATAATTTTCAAAACAGTCAGTCCACAGTAAAATACACACAGCCTGCTTAAAGTTTTAGCTATTTTTCACGAACAGTTGTGACTTCCGTAAAAAGTTGACGTCAGAACTACACAGTCACGCCTTCAGTCACCACCCCGAGCACCACCCACAGACCCACTCTCCTTTTGCCAAACCCCCAGACAACATCGCGTCCATGCCATTGCTGAACAACGACAACAGAGAAACATGTTGAAAAGGTTAACTTTAACCACGAAACCAGATCGGCCGACCTGTAAGGTTACACTTACTTCAAAGGATGACGATCGACAGATCCCCCCCCCCCCCCCCACCCCCGGGATTGTTACTATGAGGTTGATCACATCTAACGTGTATAGTAAGACAAACTCACCGTGTCTATCTAGTCATGAAGATGTATATACATTTCAATTTCAGCAGGCAACTATTTTTACAGCTACATTATTGTTCCAGCCACAATTAATCACAACAATGTATATACAATTACAAATTATTATATATAAATCGTCAGTTTGTTGTTTTACACACATGCACACAGACATTATTTCATACACGACATGGTCGTGAGATGCAAGAAACATAGACATATGGCAAGAAATCTGTAGACGCGCCCATAACAACAAAAAACAATACTTTATTTAACCTTTTCTGACAAGAATTTTGCGCTGCAAACGCGAGCATTTTTGAAGATCCTTTCTGTCCAGTCTGCTCGTTTTATCGTGTTTAACCACAGCTGTCGTCGTTTTTTTGTCTGGCAGTGGCAGCAGATATGCGATCAAATTTCTAATTTGAGGCTGTATTACGTCGATTCTGGCACCCAACATCACAACAAGATGATATTTTAAGCTCCTTATGTAGCCAAATCTACGCTAGTTTGAATGGGCCGCCTCCAGTATCTTCTTTGTTTTGCTGCCTCCAGCTAGCTCTGTGATGTCGGCTGACCCTAGTTACCTGTGGTTGGCCTGGCCGTGCGTCACTCAGAAAACAACAGGCCAATCAGAAGAGAGGCTCATGAATATTAATTAGACAGGCCAAAATCGACCTGTTCTCAGCAGAGCTCCTGAGAAAGGAGCTGTGAAATTTTATTTTAATATATTGAGATGGTTCTTGGTACTTATACCGCAAATATATATTCTTAAGGACATCAAACCCTAAAATAAAAACTCCAGAAAGGTGTACAATATGGGACCTTTTAATAAAAATAATATCTTTTAAACACAGGCCTATTAGACCAGGACTGAGAGAAGAGCAAAAAACATTTGAAGATTTTGTTGAAGAACATCTCAAAACAGACCAAACTATTCTCCAACATGAGCATCAGGTATGAGCAGCATTCAAAAAGTAACTCACACAGTTTAAGTGTGTTCTTAGCAATATCCTCTCTATTTTACAGACTAATACACAAATCAGGGGAGCAGAGAAGAAGAATTTCCTTCGTAAAGGAGAAGGAGCGTCTAGAATTTCGAAGGGTAAGGACTGCTCCCAAAGACTCCAGAGGAGACGCTCTGTTAGTCCACAAATGCTGAACATGAAGTTCAGTCAGCAGATGGTATGTCCCACTGAATTTCATCAGAAAGAGATGCCAAATAGGAGCAGTCCTGGACTGAAGGGTGTAGGAAACCTCAGTGACCAAAGATCGGGCCTGCAAGACTATCTAAAGAAGTCCATATCTCTACAAGATGATGATTTACCATCAAACAACAAAGGGAAATTCAAAGCTTTGACTGCTAATAACAATGCAATCTCACTTAAAAGTAAGCACAGTGTAGGAGTCGTGAGGAATTATGGTCAAACCAATGGAAGCAAGTCAAATGGATCTGCTCTGGCACAAAGTAGAAAAAGTGTTGGTTTTAAAAAAATGAATGACCACATTGTCAAAATCGCTGAGAAAAAGTGTCTCACTACAAACTACAGCCAGAGTGGATATACATCTAAAGAAGTCAGTCTAACTGACGAGGTGATGGAGTCACTGGCTCTTAGCGATTCTCGCAACAGCACTACCAGTGAGGACGGACCCAACTCTCAGTCTCAGCAGCCGTTACCTCTTTGCCTCTCAAGGCACATAGATCACAAAGATCAGAGTTTAGATTTGTCAGACGGAGACTACGCTAGTGATGCCCCGAGTGAGACTCGATTCAGTGAAGAACATCGCACTTCTACTCCTACGTCCAGTTCCTCAAGTTTCAGCAGCGATTCTGAACTCAAGAGCTTACAGGGGTCTATGGCTAACTGCTCCAAAAAAACAGAAGAAAGGGGGACCGACAGTGACTTTAGACAACCTTCTGCTCCTGAACCCCTCACAAAGATGTTCCCAAAAGTCAAAGTTACTCCAGAAGCCACCACTCATGTCATGGGACTAGGGCAACCACATACACCACTCAGGTTTTGTAGAAAGATTATACATTTTCAAAAAAAAATTTTTTTTGTTGGTATTTTGAAAAGAAACTCTAGACCTCTAGCTCAAGTTTCTACATCTGATTTAACATATTCATGAATTTGACTTAGGGAAGAGATGGGAGAGCATGGTTTTAATGGTGAGGATGGCTGCAGACCTTTGCTCAGGCTTAAGAAAGAACTTCATGAACCTCAGGTAGAATCAACAACACATTTTAGACTGAAGATCACCACTTAACTTCTTAAGGTTCCAAAAAGTTTCTTTTATTTTTACAGCAATTCCATGCAAGATCGATTTTTGGTTCTCCAAAGAACCTTTCACTGAACAGTTCTTAGTGTGAAGAACATTTAACCTTTTTACACTTTTTAACACCTTTTGTGCAATGGAAAGGTTCTATCCATCTTATTTTTCATCTGATTTCTGGCTTCCGGTGTCATTCGCTTCCAGCTATTTTTAGATGGACAAAACGGCTAATTTTGCTGCTTGATATTGCAAACTGGTGTGTCTTACCATATTATTTTAATGTATTATCTTTTGAACACACTAAATTTGTAGTGCAAACAGTTTTACCGTGCACTTTGTTATTCTTCTCATTATTTCGCTACAGCGGCTAATGAACCAGAAGTCTTGCACATTCACAGAAAACTGCTTACTTCCGAGTTCTTAACATTTTTCAATGGGGATACACATCCAAACAATACTTAATATGTTTAAATCATTGTGCATGTAGGATCTGAGACAGCAGATCTCATCTCTGAAGCAGAAGCTGATGGTAAGGGAGTCTCACTGGTCGCAGACCCACAGTCTCCTCCAGAGCCGTGTTGAAGCCCTCACCCGAGAGAACCAGGAGCTTCACAGCAGGCTCAATGTGAACAAAAGATCACACCAGAGTGCTGGCTCCTCTGCTCTTCAGCCTGGATCATACAACACAGTGAGAGCAAATTTAAACCACTATTTTTCCACTAAAATTATATAAACACATTTTAAATGGAAAGCAGGGTAAAAAAAATTATGAACATATTTGAATGATTAAATATTGAAACATGGAGGGAATATTACCTATTGCAGGTTATGATCTTTACTCAAAAAAAAAAAAGAACAAAGAGAAACCTGTTTATATATTGCATATGGTGTTCACTTTTTTATTGTATGTGATTTTAATCTATTAAAAGACTTTGTGGTTATTAATACTGTGCCTCAATGAATAACATATGTTGTACTTCAGTTTGAGAAGAGAAGAGAGGAACCACAAAGGACCCCTCATGTAAGGAGCGCAACTCCGGCCTTTAACAAACCCTCCATCCATAGGACACAACAGGACAATGTTAGTATGCCAACATCATTAATGTGCATTATCAAAAACAATAACTGTTTTTTGATCTGTAAAATATTTTTATAGCTTTAAAGTAAATATGTACTTTTTTTTATTTATAGTCATTTGTTAGGTAAGGACCCATACAACTAGTTGAGCTAAACTCATTTCCTGTAAACCCGATGAGGTGTGTAATATGTTCTCGAGTGCCTTTAAGCTCATCAGAAATAATTCATGGTGACTCTCAAAACCCAGTGTCAGATAATTGACTCGGTTCTTTATAATTAATTCATGCATGGGTAATGCATCTACCCATCTCCATTTCATACAGTGTAAGTGTTAAATCCTGATTTTATATTGTAATTGTTTGCCCTGTTTATAATTTATGAACGCATAGAGCTATTCAATATAAATGGCACATTTAGCCAGACCAGTGTATAGCATCACTTTCTTATTCAAATGTGCCTTTTATTGACCCACTTAAGTAATCAGTACTTAATCAGTACTTCTGTCCTGTTTTGTAGTAAACATGTTCTTGTTTTAAGGAAAACAGAACAGAAATACTGATACATTTTTGTGCAGTGATACCTTTGCATTTTATTGAAAGCATCTGGTTTTTCTTCTCCTTGAATGGCCAGTCAAATGGACGTTCTTTTACCAAAGCTAATAGGCTAACAGAATGCACAGACAACTCTTTGAGTAAGTATGTCATCTCGTGCTTCATCTCCTTTAAATCAACATACAAGTTGTCATCACATATTAGATGTACAGTGTACAGCTTGCCATGTCTTGTGTGTTATGTTTTTCCAAAAAGGAAAGAATCCTGCACTTTCCATTGACAGTCCACTGAAAAATGCCATGATTACTCAAGGTGGAAAGGTATTTCTCTTAAGGGATATTTCACCTGATGCAGTCAGCCAATATCAGTACACACAGAATTAGAGCATAAAGTTATGACACACACTTGTACAGTGTTTTATCCAAATGTATCACTCATAATGACAGAATAGTCTGACCCCATTTCTATTATGAAATGTACAACGCATCATAGTATCATAATGACACTTTTGTCCACAGAGAAGTTTGTTTTATCATCATACTGACTGCAATGATACACAAATGGCATCCCAGGCCAGAAAAGACAAAGTACAGGAGGAAACCCGCTATTCGGATGGAAGGGTAATGAAGGTGTTTTGCAATTAGAAATTTTTATTACACAAAGCTTGCAGTACTTTTTCAAAATGCTCTACTTTTCATTAGGTAGAGCGTCTTTTTTGGAACGGATGTCGTGTGATCACATTCCGCAATGGAACGAAGAAAGAGATCGGTGTTGATAAGTCAGTCACTGTTACGTTCTTCAATGGTGATGTTAAACGCACGCTGGCTGACGGGACTGTGGTGTGTATCACGAGTGAATAAGGAAGTCTTATCAAGTCTGTTCCCACAGTTACTGGTGTATTGCAACATTTCAAAATTCACAAATTATTTTGTGGTCATCCACCAGAACACGAACATGTTCCTACAGGCCCAATCCTTTTGGTTTTTGTCTCATGATTCTAAATCTTTTCGTCTGTTCCTGCATTTGGATTCTTTAAATAAGTCTTCAGATCAGGATTTTTTGTTTTTATTTCGTTTTATATTTTGGTTTCTAGTTTCTGTATGATTAAATAATTTCTTCGTTTTTTCAGCTCTTTTTTAGCAGTTATACCAAAGCACCACAAATTACAAATGTAGTTTTTTTTTTTTTTTTCAGGAATTCTTTTGTTCATTTTTAAATGATTTTTGATCATTTATTGTTTGGATTCAATCTTTTTATCAACATTTTATATCTCTTTTTAGAACTGACTGATCATCTGCCTTATTTATCTGAGCTTATGCTCAGATTTTTTGTGGATAATTTTGGCAATGTTGACTAAAAAAAACTGAGGTTAATAAGCTCAAATCAATGGGGACTATGATCAATCAGTTCCAAAAATAAATACAAAAAGGGGTCATTAATTTTATTAAAAAAAAATAAAAAAAAGCAGAGAGAAGATTTTATACCCATGTGTGAGCAGAGTTAGTAAGTTTTAGTTCAATGCATTAACTAGGTCAAAATGACAGAAACTCAACCTGAGGGTTAAATTAAAAATTAAGCTTTTTTAAATTTAGCAGTTAACAATTTTACCTCTTTACATTTAGATATACTACCATTGTGATGCTCAGACAACACACTCAATTTATCCATCTGGATTGGAGGTTGTACAGTTTCCAAACAACCAAAGAGGTTAGAAAAATAATCTGAAAGACGTTCTTTTGTTGACATACACTTTGTAATAATTTTCTAAGTTCTAAATAAAACATATATCATTATAGTATGTTACTTGCTTTCTTTGTAAAGCTTGATTTCTTTGTAATTATTTGTGAAATTTACAGAAAGTTTCAGTGAATTTGGAATTTTAAATGTCTTTTTAAATGTTACATTTTCCTAGAAAAACATCATCCTGATGGTACAAGGGAAATATCCTTCCCAGATGGCACGGTTAAGATTCTTCACTCCGATGGTCGAGAGGAGAGCATTTTTCCAGATGGAACTGTTGTCAAGATATCACAGTAAGATTAATGTCTGCCTTTCCTGTTTGTTTGTTTCTTTTCTTCTTATTATTTACTCCCTTACACATTGTTTCCACAGACATGGGGAAAAGGTGGTGGAGTTTGCTAACGGGCAGAGAGAGATTCATACTTCACAGTACAAGCGAAGGATGTACCCGGATGGAACGGTTAAAACTGTCTACACAAATGGGAGGCAAGAAACAAAGTTCTCATCTGGGAGGGTTTGCATTAAGAACAATGAAGGCATCATTATAATGGACAAAAGATGAACTTCTAAAAACCCTTTTCATGTTATTTATTTGTTGTTGTTTTTTATTGACAGAATTTACTGTTGTTAAAGGGGTCATATGATGTTGCTAAAAAGAACATTATTTTGTGTATTTGGTGTAATGAAATGTGTTTATGCGGTTTAAGGTTCAAAAAACACATTATTTTCCACATACTGTACATTATTGTTTCTCCTCTATGCCCCGCCTTTCTGAAACGCGTCGATTTTTACAAAGCTCATCGTTCTGAAAAGTGAGGTGTTCTCTGATTGGCCAGCTATCCAGTGCGTTGTGATTGGCCAAATACCTCAAGCGTGTGACGGAAATGTTACGCCCCTTACCATATTGTGATGCCCTGTCCCAGCGCGACGAGACAAAACCAGTAAAAAAAAAACATTATAAACAGCATTTGTTGCATTCAGTGGGGACATAATTACGGATTATAATGACTTATACTGTCTTTTTACACGTTGCATTGCATCGCGCCGCGTAAACATAAAACCATGTCTGCATTTGTGATCGGAGAAATAACAAACAACAAGTGCTACTCTACACTGCTCAAAACTTGCGTTTGAATCATCAGTGGCAAATTCTTTAAATATAAAAAACTTACTTACAGTCTGTGAGTCAGAACAGCCGGCATTGTAGTCTACTCTACCAGGATCAGGAAACAGTCCTCCATAAAATGCGCTGCACACATCTGAATATTTGGGTTGAACTGTTCTGGAACAGTGTTGTAAATAGAACTTAACCACTGATTTCTAGTGATGTCCTCTTTTGGAAGGCCAAACAAAGTATTTTCGCTTTCGCAACGAAACACACAGCGTCTTCACGACATGGCGGCGGCAGCAACAATAAAGTTACGCCTTCTTTCTTTGCGTGAACATTTGGGTGACGTTATGCAAACCTTCCCAGTGACATAGACGTGGGGGCGTGTTTAAACGAGGCGTTTTAGAAGGGCATGGACGAGTCTTAACTTTTATAAAGAATATCTCTTTGGGTTTGAGACTTTAGTCTTTGCAACTTTACAGATCTTCTTTATGCACAAAAGAGCTTGTAACACTCCAGAGAGAAAGGAAAACTTGAAATCGCATCATATGACCCCTTTAAGCATCTTTCACTGACCATTTATTGAAAAAATATTTCTATAGTACTATAGTATAGTGTAGACAACTCTACAGAAGCCATAATCAGGAAGCATTAATGCAATTCAATATGTTTTATTATGATTTCAATGGCTAAAATCATCTGAATCTTTTTGACCTAAAGATATCAATAAACTGTATGACAACTGGATTAACCAAGCGGGTTTATTTGTACATGTACTGTCAGCAGGCGTCTTGTATTGCTAAGAGTTCCTCTCAGCATGAACACATCTGATGCAGGTGAAGACTTGTGACCCTCTGAACTAGTGCTGACATTGTATTACATTGCAACCCTCTGGTTTCAGTAGAGGAACTGAAAAAGTAAAGAAGAGCCGGTAACATTGTTAACTTAAAACCTACTGTAGGAACAGTTCAGGGAAATAGTTATTTTTGTTCAGGGAGTTCAGTTCTTTGTCATTTTTGGTCTTTATTTTATTTACAAGAAGCCATACATTATTATTTAATAATACATAATTGTAATCAGTTATTGCTCAGAAGTTATATATGATGTCATGTTATCTTTCAATATTATTCTGTTCTACAGAAATTGGCACATAGACAGGGTGTAACCCTGTGTCCATTTACTGTTGTTTTTGAAGGGTGGATATTAAGCTTAGTTACATTTCCATGTTATGTACATTTCCCCTGTTATGCCTTAGAAATACTCTACTTGGAGTTTTAAGTATAATAAAGTATGTGAAAATATGTCACCTTGTCTGTCTTACCTGCTGTGTTTTGTGGTTGTAGATGTTTTTGTATTGTCTGACCTAAGTATATGAACATAGTAAATATACATTACCATTCATAAGATTGGGGTCAGTTTTTTTTATTTTAGAAATTAACACTTTTATTAAACAAACATGAATTAAATTGATTTAAAGTGACGATAAAGAAATATTATGTTACAAAAGATTTCTGTTTCAAGATTTCTTTATCAAAGAATCCTAAAAAAAAACTGTTTCCACAAAAATATAAAGCAGCACAACATTAATAATAAGAAGAAATGATTCTGCAACGTGATCTCATGATAATTCGTATGTATTTACATAACGTGGTTCTATAAAACATGCATTTACTTACGTTTTTACAGGAACTAAAACGTACAGTACTGAAGTATTTTCAGCCTCTAAACATACAAAACTGACGTATTGACGACACCTAAAAATGAATCCATATGAATATTGAAATCGCGGAATTAATTTTATTAGTTTTTTGTTCTCATATGAATTAGCTTGTTTTCAATTGCATTATTAAATTGTTTACTTATGAAATTATAACATTTCGTTTTGTTGTGGGATTTCTGCTGCCAGCTCGTTTCCAAGAATATGCCTACATAATGTTAAACAAGACTTCACTTTAAACCTTAAAATATATAACATTTCTGCAATCGTTTAACCTTTACTTGTCATATAATGTTTACTTTGATTGCCATAGGCCAAAAAAAGGCGTTTTCCCCAACATGCTGTGACTGACAATAGAACTATAAAATACACCAAAAACGCATACATAATTACGAAATGAAACAATTTTATTCGTGCGCTGTAATCCAAATCTTCCGAATCCATACGACTGCGAGGAACAGACCCATATCCAAGCCTTTAGTCCAGTGACCGTGAGCAGCAAAGCCCGCGCTGACTGATGCACTCTTTACAAATTCAAATGTTGCCACTTCAAACGACAGGTTTTACGGCAGGATAATCGAATGCTCATTGACTCTCGCCTGCATTCGTCACAGATTGCGACAAGCTGTGTTTCTGGTGAGGTGTGTTTGAATGATGCGCCGCGCGTTTCTTCACGAGTTCACGGAGTGCATCGGGAAAATTATCTGGATAATATTTTCTGCGATTAACAACTTAAATTCTGCTCTGGATCACACAAACATACTGTATTCTGCCAGAGAGGACTGCGGGTGCAACGCATCATTTGGATTACATTTGGTGCTGCTTTTGACATTTTTACAATAAATAAATTATTGTAATTGCATTTATCTGTCGGTCATGTTTTTTATACTGTACAGAAATGTTTAGGTTTATAAGTAGGAGTGGAATTAGCGACTATAAAAATATTTTAATGCTATATTGTTAATAAAATGGTTAGTTTCCTGCATATTTCGGTCATTTGCGTTTTATATCCTTTTATATTCGCTATAAAATGGGTAGGTTAAGGTTTGGGGGTAGGTTTAAGGGGTCTAAAAGTCTAAATTGCTTATTGATAAAATGATAAATGCATATTCGCTGTAAAATGGGTAGGTTTAGGTTTGGAGGTAGGTTAAGGGGTCTAAAAATCTAAATCGCTTATTGATAAAATGATAAAAATGCATTGATACGAATATCTTAATGATATAAAAGATAAGTAAATATTTGTACGTTTTTTTTAGCTAAAAATATGTAGCGATTTGTATGTTTTAAACATTGAAATACGTCTAAATTGTATGTTTTACCATGACTAAAAACGTACAAAAGTGTAAGTTTTGTGCTTTTAAATGTTATGTATTAATACCTACATATAAACATGAGACCAGGCCGGTTCTGAGGGCAACAAATCTCATATGCATGTGACACTGGAGTAATTGATGCCTGAAAATCAGGCTTTACATCACCGAATTATACGTTTTAATACAGGTGCATCTCATAATTAGAATGTCATGGAAAATTTCCTTTATTTCATAATTCACTCAAATGTGAAACAACTCGTGTATTAAATAAATCAGTGCACACAGCGCGTGGCATGGAGGTTATCAGTTTGTGGCACTGCTGAGGTGGTATGGAAGCCCAGTTTTCTTTGACAGTGGCCTTCAGCTCATCTTCATTTTTTTGGTCTCTTGTTTCTCATTTTCCTCTTGACAATACCCCACAGATTCTCTATGTTTTCAGGTCTGGTGAGTTTGCTGGCCAGTAATGCACACCAACACCATGGTCATTTAACAATTTTTTGGTGCTTTTGGCAGTGTGGGCAGGTTCTGGAAAATGAAATCAGCATCTTCAATCATCTGGTCAGCAGAAGGAAGCACAAAGTGCTCCAAAATTTTCTTGGTAAACGGGTGCAGTGACTTTGGTTTTCAAAAAAACACAATGGACCAACACCAACAGAAGATATTGCAGCCCAAATCATCACAGACTGTGGACACTTAACACTGGACTTCAAGCAACTTGGGGTATGAGCTTCTCCACCCTTCCTCCAGTTTCTAGGACCTTGGTTTCCAAATGAAGTACAAAACTTGCTGTCATCTGAAAAGAGGATTTTGGACCATTGGGCAACAGTCCAGTTCTTCTCCTTATCCCAGGTAAGACGCCTCTGATGTTGTATGTGGTTCAGGAGTGGCTTAATATGACAACTGTAGCCAAATTCCTGACACGTCTGTGTGTGGTGGCTCTTTATGCCTTGACCCCAGCCTCAGTCTGTTCCTTGTGAAGTTCACTCAAATTCTTTTATCGATTTTGCTTGACAATCCTCATAGTGCTGCGGTTCTCTCGGTTGGTTGTGTTTTCTTCCACACTTTTTCCTTCCACTCAACTTTCTGTTAGTATGCTTGGATACAGCACTCTGTGAATAGCCAGCTTATTTGGCAATGAATGTTGTGGCTTACCCTCACCCTCCTTGTGAAGGTGTCATGAGTCTGCTTGCACGGTCAGATCACAGTCTTTTCCCATGATTGTGTGCCTATGAGCCAACGTGAGGGACGAGCCATGTTTGAATGCTCAAGTAAAGTGAACGGCTGGTGTCATGTTGGGGTGTTTTGAGGTGGATGGATGAAGGTGACAGTGGAAGCGTGGTGATAGAATGGGCAGGGGGTTAATCACAGGTCGCATAGATAATGCATATCAATAATTATATGTGTGAGCAAAAAACAGGACGTAAGAAGTAGTTTGGGTCGGGGGGTTTTTGTGTACAAATGTTAGCCGTACTCCCAGATCATCACAATAAAGAACCAAACATAAACTACTTCCGGCGTGTGCATTGAATTTATTTACTACACAAGTTTCACAATTTGAGTTGATTACTTAAAAAATGCTAAAAAAAAAAACTGTTCCACGACATTCTAATATTGGAGATGCACCTGTTATATAAAAAAGATATCAAATCATATTAAAATAGAAAACAGTTATTTTTCAATTGTAATATTATTTCACAACATTACTGTTTTTTGTGCAACTTAAAATAAACTGACGATAACGATACCACAAACTTTTGAACTTAGTTTGTGTGGTTTGTGTATATATATATATATAATATATTATATATCTATAGATATATATACTATACCTAATATATATACATTCAACACACGTTTTATTTCCACATGTGCATTGAATTGACATGAATAATCATTGCTAACCTGTCAAAGATGTTTGATGCAAAAGTTTAAGGCAAAAGGAAAATTCTGACAAAATTAGTAAAAAGTCATTATTTTATGTGCAATTACTATATACTATATGTGCTCTTCCCAGTTTCCTCCTCTTGTGTTATGTTGTGTTGTAAGAAATTATAAACTGTGAAAAATTGGGTCAACTTAAACCATTTTACTTGACTTCTGAATTTAAGGAGCAGCATTTGCTGAGAAGAGGTGGATCTTTTGGCCCCCAAAGCAGAGGCTCAAATTTGTCCCTGATACCAATGCTCTGACTGCTTTCCATCTTCGTCCTCTCTTTTTCATTAAAGGAAGATGCCAGTCGGTTTGTGAGTTTATGAACCTCGTTCACAATAGCCCTAACATCTGCTTGGTCCTGAGAGGCTTTCCACGTAGCCTCATTAAAGGGAAACGTAAGTATGAAGTCGCCAACACGACAAGGAGGGACACCTCTGTCCTGAGTCACGCGGTTCCATGGGACGGCTGGAGACTTGAGTTTATGTACGTGAAGAGATGGTAACTTGCACGCGGTAGACGGTGTATTTCTGTGCGATTGCCTCGTGCTGTTAAATGTTGTGAGTTTTAGGTCATCAGATCCCACCTCGTCGTTAATTTCCTCAAACCTCTGAGGATCCTTTTCATGTCCAATGGATTTTGAATTGGGGTGAACGGGGCAAGTAGCATAACCGGTGTTATTTCTAGTGTCTTGAGAACTTGAAGAGCCTGAGACAGACTGATTCCAGTTTTTGTTGCCTGATGGAGGTGCATGCAAAGTCTTGGGCAACAAAAACCCTTGAGAGATTTTTGGCCATAAATACCGGCTACCCGATCTCTTCCTGCAGTATCCCTTCTGTCTGAAGCTATCAATCATCCTGTAGTTCATCAGGTCGATGATATCATTGATCAGCCCTTTCTTGACCGTTACATCAGCAGGGCAGTCCAATGAAAGCGCCGGA
The DNA here is from genome assembly GCA_018155175.1 of Sinocyclocheilus anophthalmus. Taxonomy (NCBI): domain Eukaryota; kingdom Metazoa; phylum Chordata; class Actinopteri; order Cypriniformes; family Cyprinidae; genus Sinocyclocheilus; species Sinocyclocheilus anophthalmus. Next base: position 41,028 of record JADLZN010007504.1, read on the forward strand.
CTGTGGTTGACCTCTAGAAGCCACGGTTTGTAGCTGGCGTCGATGAGGATATCAAACCCCAACAGTTCCAGACAGTTGGGGCTGGAGGGAACGCAAGGAATGGCTGTGAGCAGAGTCAACGTAACAATATTGCTGATCCTGTGCCACAGCAGAAGTTCGTTAACATCTTGTTTGTGAAGAAAACTACGGAATCTGCTCATGGTCCACTTGCATCCTCGGCCTACTCGCTCTTTGTCCATGGCGTAGCACATTCCAAACTTATTAATGCTGGTATTTGTTAAATGAGAGTACAGGCTGTCTAAAGAAGCAAGGGTGTACTTTTCTGTCGCAAAACGCACTAGGCCTTCCTGGTGCATATAAATCACAAGAGGGGAGAAGCTTTTTACGCAGACATAAATGCGTAGATCAAACTTGTAGCCTGAAATGAGAAGCGGGTTGCTGATGTATCTCTGCACGATTACCGAAGAGTCAAAGACCAAGTCCTTGATGTCTTCAAACAGAAATATACCTCTTCCTCTTGACAGGTCAACTGGCTTACAAATCCAGTAGCGGGACTTCCCTCTGTCAGTTGTGCGATTCCTAGTGTACACCCCTAGAAACTTTGTGTATTCGTTTGGCAATATGAAAGCAGCAGGGCTGAAGTCATACAGGGCTGTTCCGAAAGCGATCTTCATTCTTCTCATGTGTCGTGCCAGACAGTCCTTGCGTGTAATCTGGCTCATTTTGGGATGGTGGTTCAGCCTCTGCCAGGGCAGGATGTTTTCGTAGTCGGACTTTCGAAAGCCAGAGCTTCTCCAATAGAGGTTCCAGTCTCCTTCCTCCTGCTCCTCTTCATCATACTCCTCCCAGCCACGCTCCAGCAGCACCTCACGTACCACCTGAGGAGCTCCTCCATGCAGTCTGAACACCAGGGGAGCAAAACCACATTCCCTTTCAGCCATAGAGAAGATCCAAGTGCCTCCAAGAAATCATGTAAGTCAGTTCTCTGAATTCTGCATGGAATAGGGGAAATCACATTGGTTTTATTTTCCAATGGATCCTGCTGTTCTCTTCTGGAAATACTGGAAATGCTTGCATTTGCTACTTATTATGCAGATCAATTAGTAATTAATACAGCTTATCAATTATAAATCATGCGGATACAATGCATGGCAACATTTCTTTTACAGTTTGTAAAAAATAAATAAATAAATAACGGATTAATACAGTCATATGCCAGCTGTTTAGAGCAGGGATTTTTCGATATTTTAGATGCAACGGGCCCTCCAAATATAATCATATTCATGTGAAGGACCCCCATATCTTAAAAAGGAATTTCATAGGTTGTTATATAAATGCCCAATTTATACAGTGAAAAATTTATATTATAAATATGTCTGAACTATTCTTTGGGAACTATTTATTTTTTTATTAAGTTTCCTATTGCATTTTCTATTCATAGTACTGTACTGTATTTATTTATTTACACATTATTCTTACTCTTATTATTATTATTTTTTTTATGTCTATTTATTTGTACATTTTTCCACATTGTTTTCCCCGAAACTTTTTCACGGACCCCCTAGTACTTCCTTGCAGCCTCCAGTTTGACAACTCCTAGTCTAGAGGCTCCTATAAACTGGAATATTGACTTAATCTAGTTATGGCAGTCATGATAATACGTTTACATACATCTTGTCCATGTAAACACAGTCATAGAGCTCTTATGAGTCAAAAGCAATACATTTTTGATTACACCCAGTTTCTAAAAAAAGAAGTAAAGCACAACCTTGTATTGCCAGCATATAATTCATATAATTTACCACAGTTTATTGCATCTAGTCAAATATTTAGGTCCAATTTCACTTCTTTCTTTTTTTTCGATTTCAAAATCGTTTGTAGAGAATATTTGCAATAATCCCTCTTACCTGACCGAGCTCTGTTACCTGGTAGATCCTCCACAGAGTTCCTGTCAGACAGGTTGTGTCTCCTTTTGTGTCCTCTGCTCTGGTCATCTTTCGTTGCTAGGAAACCTTTGAATAAAAGCGCGCAATTTGAGCTGCTGACAACAGTAGTGTAGCGTTCCCTTGCGCGGGCGGATCAGGTGACGTCACCACGTGGTTAAACATTAAGCAAACCAAAGCGATTTGCCAATCTACTACAAAAAATTTTTTTTATTTATTAATATTGCATATAGTTTATCCGTCTAAATATGTCTCGGGTAGATTTAAATTGAATATATTATAGCTACACTGATGAAATGGGAAAATAAACAGTTCTTCATAACCATTCAAGGTTGTTATGGATTTTCTAAATGATACCTGGGGGGAAAAAGTTGTTTAAAGAGAAGTGTATTTTATAAGATATTTGATTTGAAATATGTTGAATATTTAAATATGTTGAATTTAAATATTGAAGACGTTATCGTATAAAGGAAATATTTCAACCATATTTCACACATTTTAGAAGTGGAAGTTGAATCATGTAGGCCTCATCGTGTCACATTAATTTAATTACTAGACAAAAAGAAAACACTGCCACCTACTGGAGATCAAAATACACCTACATAAAGCTCAGACTGGCAAGGACTAGTTTACTATCAAGTGAGAATGCTGCCATCTACTGGTCACAACGAAAAGGAATATGGAGGCTGTAGTGCGTTGATCTGTAATATTATTAATCAATTATACATTAGTGCAAAGGCTATATACTATAAAACATTACATGTTGCATGTACCATACGTGTATATTTACCATAAGGGAGAAAGCACAAATAAATAAAGTGATTTAACCTAATACTACAATTTACACTGCAGGCTTCATAGCAGCATGCAGGTGGCGCACAGAGACAGCAAATCTGATAGTCCAGCTGTTAGTATTATATTGGGGAATTAATTCATTTCTGTCATGGTTACTAAAATTGGAGGTTTGTCATGTACAATACTCACTGCTTAAAGGAGAATAGATCATAATTTCACCGTATTATCAGCCCATAGCATTTTTGCTGTTTTTGTTTTAAGTTTAGATGCATTTTATCACAATTTTCCTCAAATTAAAAATATCTAACTGTTTATTTCCAGGTTTAATCCCCGACTTTTGGAATATACAGTGTTAGTTAGTTAGGTTAGGTACACTTTATTGTCCCTGAGGGAAATTGTCTTAGGCTCAGAAATACAACCACCACATCACATACAACACATAGTAGTAAAGAAAAATAAAATAATAATAATTATTGTATGCATATATATATACATACATACATACACACATACACAACACAGTAAAACATACAATTTAAACAATGCAAATAAATAAATAACCTTACCTAGTGTTATTTAATAGCTTAATTGCAGAAGGAATATAAAGTATAATTGTGTGTCGTGGAAACAGAATATTTGTAGCCCACACTGTCTGGTAAGAATCCAAACACATGTTGTTTTCTTCAGTTGTGGAACTCTGTTTTAACTTCTTTTTTTTTAGAGCTGTCATAAACATATTTCTTGTAAACTGTGAATGTCTTTGTCACATATTTATTGCTATCATTCAGAGATGTCTAACCAGAGTTATGGCCTGTATTACAACCCACAGAATGAGATTCAGTGACTTTATTTTGATTCACTGTTACATTGTTCATTTCTTACATAACAGTAATAGCCCAATAGCCATTGCTTCAGGAAGAGTGTAATCTGCAAATGAAAAAGAAAAAAAGCCCCATAATGACTCACTCAGAATATCTATATGAGAATCTCAGGAAGATCTTTGGCATGTAAAAGACATTGCTGATAAAGGCTGTAAAGATTAGAATCTTTTTTTATTACTTCTATTATTTTAATCTTGTGGCAGTATTTACATTTCGTGTAATATTCTGTGTGGAATGATTATTTTTTTATGTATTTATTTGATTATCTTGATCTCATCCTGTGATTTTCGTCTGGTAGATTTGGCATGTGATCTTTGACTCAGCACAATGAATGCAATAGGAAACTGGCACAGTCGCTGGTGTAATTTAATTCATGTTTCTGGGAAAAACTGCTGATTTGCTACATATAGACATCGATCCCAAAACGATACAAACCTACTTTATGATCATATTTTTCTATGACCTTCTAAACACTTTGTAAATCTTCACCTTTCAACACTCAACCTGTTCACATTTAACATATCGCATTCAATCTGCTGCACTTACTGTAAATATGAGGAAACCACAATAAACATATGAAAAGAAAAAAGTATTTTAATGCATACACTGAAAGAAATTATTTGTGCTTTTGTACAGATATACAGATATAAAGAATATTAAAGAAAATTATCAAAACATTTACATGCTACATCAAACAACAAAACAGAATTTTCTCAACACTTTATAAACATACTCTAAAAATAATATCTGAATGACAACAACAACAACAACAAAATCAACATTTTACATACTGAGGTACATACTGAGGCAGAAATATCTAGCAAAATCTATTTACATTCGTGTCTGAGTGATAATATCATTGTCATTTAATTCTTTGAGGTCGACCTTTTCTGGTTTTTGCAAGTCGTCAGTAGTCACTTCTGGAGTTGGGTGCTTGTACTCGTTGTACTCAACGTAAAGGTAAGTTACCATGGTAAGGGCAAGAACAGCCAGAGCAATGTAGATTTTGGTGGACAGGCAGATGTATGTGCTGTAAGCAAAGGCTATAACAAAACCAAGTGACTCCCACATGCGGTAGTTGGCAAATGCTGCTTCTTTGTCCTTAGCGAAGAGAATGCCATAAAGTGCTGCAAATGAAATAAACACACAGTACAATGACTATACAATATATTTATAAATTAAAAACACTGTTTATATATATATCTTATAGTACCTACATATATATATAAACATCTTAACAGTTAAAACATCTATTGAACATCATAAAATTATTTTATTCATAATTATGATTCTTTATGTGTTTTGTGTTGTGAGGCACCACAGATAATTATCATTCAGATTCAATAGTACCTTTAGCCTGATTTTAGTCTGTTTGTAATTATCTGTAGACTGTTTGTCAGACTTTTGCACCCAAAACTATCCATTTTATATTTGTAATAATAACTTAACTGTATAGATGACTAAGTGGTATGCAGTATGAAGCACTCACCATTGGTTTGTGTTTGCCACACAGCGTCTGCCATCCCCCAGAGGGCCGGAAACACAAAGAACACGCCCAGCTGGTCTGGATGAGGCTTCCAGTACAAAAGACCCAGAAAACAGCTCAGGTTTGTCACTGCAGCTGTGAAAGTGTAGTAAGATAGAATGAAGATAAATTCGAGCAGCCATACTTAACCTTTAAACCGTATGTCAACCTGTTCTTGTATTACCCAAGGAAAAGAGGGCGATTCGTCCAGTGTATTGAGCCAGTCTACCAAATGCGAATGAGCACAGGGAGTTCGAAGCACCAAAGCAGATCATCGCAAAGCCAACGTAGTGTATTCCTATCGCACACGTCACATAGTTCTGCAGGTGAAAGAGGGTCGCAAACACATTACATTCATATTTCATTAGGACGAATTAGTATTCATGTACTCCCAGTCTGCATATGGCAGGGCCGTTACCACTATAGACAACAAGGGGAGACAAGTCCCCCCAATAATAGGGCCTATATTGGAAATTCTTGCACTGCTCTGCTGCCCTCCATTACGCAGCGCTCTGTTTGTTGTCAGGCTGACGAAAAGTTACATTTTTAATTTAAGTCTGGTCTGCTTATAAACTTACAAACTTAAATCAAAAACAACAATGGCTTTGTTTAAGGACTTGGTACTTAATCTGTACTAAAAGTTTGCAGGACCCTGGATTGTTGTTGTATTGTTATACTGTAGTGTGATAATGATGACAATTATTATTATAGTTTCGTTTGTATTATTATTTATTATAGCGCTCATCAATGTTAAAATGACCGAGATGGCCAGTCGGAGTTTACAGAGCACGGGTTCCAGTTTGAAGCGTCAGTTTTGACGTTAAAGAGAGCAAAGATGGAAGTAGCAAAACATTTAATATTTGACAACTGTTTAACGATAAAAATGTTAAACTAACAACAGTAATATACAGTGATGCAAACTACTCAGCTTTCTTTCTCAAATATGGTATCATTTACGTGATTAATGTCATTCCTGACTGAATATGACGACGAGACAAGAAATGTATTGTTTTTCGACATACAAATACAAGTGCATGTATAAAATATTATTTGAAAATAGTTTAAAATGATTACTTGTCAACTAGAATTAGACCTAGAATTTCCTTCACGGTTCTATTTCTTTCTGCTTCATGTAAGACATGGTGGTGTACCTTTGTGTATTCACTAGAGAGGAAACTTTGCTCAAACCCACTGTACATGGTCAATGGGATGAGAAGCAACAATTTAGGATTTCTCAAGAGCTTGAAGGTAGCCAGAAAGGTGCTCCAAAACGACTGGTTGCCCTTGGTTTTACGAAATTCTTTGGCCAGATCTCCGTCGATGTTGTCCAGGAACACCGCCACAAAAATGATGGCCAGAACCCCCACACCTGCATGGACCAGGAAACACTAGGTTAGAAAATTCCTAGATTTGAAAGAATTGTAAATGGGACTTGTCCATTACTAGGCGCTTACTAGGTTGTTCTTGGTGGTTGTAGTGCATTGCTCTGTGGTTTCTAGGGTATTCTGAATAGTTCTAGGCCATTGCCTACACAAATTGTTGGATGACTTATGTACTGAAGTTAAATAATTAGGGGTTTGTTGTTCAGATCTCTAATTTTAAACACCACTAATAGCTGTATTTATATGTTTAATTTGGACATTCCAGTGTTTCCCCTGCCATCATATTAAGGGGGGGGGGCCTATAAGTTACCTTTCCTATAGAACACGTCTATACCTTGTTCTTTTATTAAACAAACTAAATAGCCTTATGTTATTTATCTTATTTACACGATGGCATGTCATTTTGCGCGCGCACACAGTGAGCATGCGCCCACTCCCACTAGTATTTGTAAATATTAAGCTATTTAAATATGAATTCTTCGTCTCTCTGTGTTAACGAATGGCAGACGTGCCGTTTTTGTTTACTCACTGTACTGACGTGGCGCTTAATGCTTTGCTTATTTTTAGCTTCTGCCTTCTCACTAAATGAGGGTATAAATACAGTACATGAACAACATCTCCAGAACTGCCTTGAGAGTCACTTCATGCATTTGACCGTTTCATTTGAGTAAAACTATCCTCATATCATATACACACAGAAATGTAAATGTATTCACTGCAACCCGTCAAAATGAAGTTCTGTTTACCCTTTGACGACATTGGTGACAGAAATATATTACTGTTTTTCAGTAGAATGTACTTAATAGGCTACTACTACTACTAAAATATTTAAAACTTTATTTTTAAGGAATAATCATACAATATGTCTTCAATGTTTTAAGTGTAATATTAAATTACCTTTATTATCCAAAAAATAAAATTTGTTTAATTTTCATTACTTAAAAGATAGATTAAATGAATATTTTATGCCTAAAAGTGTAAATACACAACACATAATTTCTGAGCAAAATATCATAAGGCTATTGTAATAATAAATTAAACTTGTTTTTATGCTTTCAATAATTAGACATGCTAAAACCATAATTTTATTAACAATAAAACAAAGTTGGAAAAAATTTAACATTTCATAGGGCCCTAAACATTTAATTTTTTGTTGAACTTTTAATAAATTGATTAATTGATAAATTGATAAATTGATTAAATTGTTTAGGTTTCATGATTTTAATTAATTAGACATGCTTTTTGATTAATACAATTTAATTTAACCGTTAAAAAGGAGTCCAGAAAGGACTAGGCTATATCGTCCTAGGAGTCCACCCCCCAAGCCGTAAACCTAGGGGAAACACTGCATTCAAAGCTAGATATTTTTTCAGTGGACAGTATGAACATCATTCACCAACCTCCCAAACTAGTTTTTGGACCACATATGAATACCCACCAATGTAGCCTCCTAGCATTGTGTTCACTAGGTTGTCCCTTTTTGAGGGGTTGAGTTTGCGACTGTGAAATTTTCAACACATGATGTCGCACCACAGAACTGCAGGTTCTCCTCAGGGACTTCTAGAAATGAATAAACGCTCGGTGTATTTACAGTCACCCAAATAAATCAATAAAAAAGGACACTGGCAAAGTATTTAATCCAACTGTACCTATGCTAGTATCCTGGCCGAATATCAGAGATGACATGAGGTTTCCCCATACCGCTGATGACTGAAAAATGAAGAAAAAGATGCCAAAATATTGGTTGATGATATCCTGGCCTTTCTTGTTGGTTTTCTGGCCTCGTTTGTTTCCACTTATTGTGAGATAGGTGCATTTTGCAGACCACAGCGGTGAACCTCCCATACCCAGAATAGCAGAGGTTGTCATCAGACTTGCCCTGCAGACAAAAATGATGAAGTGAGGTGCTGAATGATGTGCTGAAACACACTACAGATTTATTTCTAACTTAACTGAAATAACAGAACCTTCAGCTCTTAAATGTTTAAATGAAATGTTTGGGGTCAGTAAGTAGCAGCACAACTGTTTTCAACATTGATAACAATAAGAAATGTTTCTTGAGTAGCAACTCGGCATATTAGAGTGATTTCTGAAGGATCATGTGACACTGAAGACTGGAGTAATGATGCTGAAAATTCAGCTTTTCCTTCTCAAGAATAAATTACATTTTAAAATATATTAAAACTGAAATCAGTTTAAATATTTCTCAATATTACTGTTTTTATTGTATTTTTGATCAATAAATGCAGCTTTCAAAAATATTTCAAAAATCTTTTATATAATTTTAAATATATAACAATATTAATATATCGCTCTTGTATTTAACACATAATAGTCACTTCAGGCCTCTCACACATGCACAAAGAATAATGCCATTTTGAACTTATACTGTAAGTAACTATGCTTACATATTTGTTTAAATTGTTCAACAAATCAGTAAGTACAAAAGGCAGAGAAATGCACGCACCAGCCTGGCGCAAGATTTCCAAAGGAATATGCCACATAACAACCCATAGAAAGGACGATGGTCCATTTACAGCCCAGATTTTTGATCATTATTGGAGGCAGAAACATCGAGGACAAAATGATAGCTCCATAGATGACACTGAGAGAAATAACACCCATTCCATCCTCAGCATTAAGACTGCTCTGTAATGTACAAACATGCTTCCATCAATATAAATACACCCAGAAATCAAAACCAACGATACAGTTATTTGTGTAACAAATCAATGTAACAGTGTTGCTTCATTAGGTCATTGTTCTGTAGGACAATTTGAAAGACAATATGCTTTACATAAACCATTATGGTTTTAGAGGACAGATTTGAATAGCTTTAATTGTTTCTCTTTCAATGCTTTATTATTATTATTATTATGCAATGTAACTTGATTCAGTATTTTAATCTTGCCTCGCACCCAACTTTTTAAACGTTTATTTATGTTAAATAAATGATCTGCTTTGCACCTTTTCTGAGCAACTACAAAGAGTCATGTTTTAATATTTATGTGTACAATTTGAATGTATTTATTTTTATCTCTGATTTCTGTTTGTTACCTGTAAACTCTGCAGCCCCCCATATGCTGTGAATAAGAGCAAAAATCCAAATGAAACCACAAGGACATTTTTGGTGGTTCGGCTCATCAATTTTTTCATCCTGAAATCCTGTGAATGCTTCAAAAGGGATGAATTCCTTCAGTGAAAGACAAAACAGATTCTAGATTGACCTGGTAGTCGCACTGAGCTAATATAACAAGGCTGAACCCGCTCTAGGACAAAGTTCAGTGTAATGTAGTCATAAAAGCATCCAGTTTTTGGATGACTAAAGCTGAGTCAATGAAAGACTAACTGATCTCTTATCAGTTACTAAAGTGTTTTTAACAAGTTTTCCTCTGCTTTTTCCCATGGAACAGAAAGACACGTTTCTGTTCTCATAACATTGAATTCAAAAATATGAACATAAGTTAAAAAATATATAAAACAAGCCTAGTATTTGTCACTCAAAGTTGTTGTTGTTTTTAATGCAGTTGTCAAGTGGAATGTTTTTATGGTGTCAATATGTTTTATTGTGCCATTTTCCACGTGTATTCTGACATGTGTAAATGTAGTCACGTCAGCCAAGACGTGCTGCACATTTTAACAGTAATATATATTTAAATGACAAATTTTACTGCACAGTTTGTCTTGAATATGCAGAGACCGCTGACTGGGTTGTCTTGTTTACTGTATTTTTGATCAAATAAATGCATCCTTGGTGACTGGTGAACATAAAAGAGACTTCTTTCAAAAGTCTTACCAGCCCCAATCTTTTGAATGGAATAAATATATATATTTTTTAAATATTTTATGGTAGCTTCCATAACCCTCCAAATCATATATATAGCAAATGCTATACAAACTAAACTGTATTTTGGTAGCTGCGCATACCCCTTTGTCCATAAATATATGCATTATAACAATATATTATCTTTAAATGGTAAATGTTTATTTCACATATTAGATTGTAATAATATTTCACAGTATTGCTGTTTTTACTTTGTTTTTATTTTTGATCAAATAAAAAAAGATGACTTATTAACAAAACAACTACAAAGAACAAACACATTTGAAGGGTATAAACACATATATTTTGGGGTATATAAATATATTAAATTGTAATAATGTTTCACAAGATTACTGTTTTTACTGTACATTTATATTTTATTGTTATTTTACTATATTTTACTGTATAAAAACCATAAGAGACTTCTTTCAAAAACATACTTACAAGCTCCAAACTTCTAAACCGTATAAATATAAGCTTCCATAACACTGTCATGTGCTGCACATTTCACAGTAATATATTTAAATGACTGATTTTACTGTATTTTGTCCCCTCTGAATCTGCAGACAAGAAAAGACTGTTGACTGTCTTGTCAACATTAAATGGTTTTTATTATTTATCATTATACAAGAAATGCTTTTTCCCTGTAAACTCCCACAATGTTTCCTGCAGGAATCATTTGGTATTTAAACCGATTAAGTGCTACTGTAGGTTATTACCCTTTGCATATTTTGAACCTACAACCTTTCGGTTACTAGCCCACATCTGTGGCTAATAAGCTACACCACTCCTTTATACAGCTGGAAGCTCAGTTACCATGAAAACACGGTAAACAGACTGTGTTGAATTAAAAAAACGATGTAAATTTGAAACATTTTTCTTGACGTGGACTTCTATAGCCTTTACTTGCAAAGTTTACTTTATTCACACCCTTATGAATTGTGCAATGAAATATAATTCGATTATATATGAGGTTGTATTCTTTATTTACCATATACAAACCTTGAACTTTTGTTGCTGTCATAAAACATGTTGTTGAATTGTTGACGATTCTAGAGGTTGTGCTATGTGAATGTAGTGACAGCAAAAGGCTGTGTGTTGTACAGCTTTAGCTTTCAATATATATAAAGTAGCACTGCCTCACATGCCTTATTGGTTTTATTCAGGGGTTACTACATAATAAAGGAATAAAATTAAAGGAATAGTGCAACCAAAAATGAAGAAAACATATTAGGACAAATTTGCATTACATCGCTTGCTCACCAATGGATGCACTGAAGTGAATGGGTGCCGTCAGAAGGAGAGTCCAAGCAGCTGATAAAAACATCACAATAATCCGCAAGTAATCCACACGTCTTCAGTCCATCAATTAACATTCTGAAAAGTGAAAAACTGCGTCAGTCATCAAGACATTTTTCATTTCTAAACAATTCCTTCTGGCCAAAACACGACTCCTCTATAATATTGCTTTTTCCACAAAGCCACAAGACATTCATTGATGGACTGGAGTCCTGTGGATTACTTGTATTATGTCAACTTAAACTTTTTTTCACTGAAAAAGTACAAATATTTATTAAACAGAAATAAAATACATTCGACCAGAGTTTCAAAAGTTCAGTTTATGCCTAATTTCCCTTCCAAATTAAAACTAATAAAGCTAAAATGCAATGAAGACAAGACAAGATCGCTTTTTAGGTATTAGGGTTACAACTTTGTTGAAGGTTTTGATCCACTTCAAATGTTGACTGTGTATGAATCTGTAACATAAATAATGGATTATTTTGATGACTTACATAAAAATTCCAATGAGAATTCGTGTTATTTCCATGACCTAATATTATCTGATATAATCATACCCTATATCTTAGTGTATCTTAATGTTAACAATCTTTGCACAAGTAAATTTCAGACCGTTGCAGTTGTAACACTCTAAAAAAATGCTGGGTTAAATACGACCCAGTGCTGGGTTAAATAGGGACAAACCCACCAATTGGGCTGTTTTGACCCAGCGGTTGTGTTACTACCCAAAGCCTGGGTTAAACATTTATCCCAACCGCTGGGTCAAAACAGCCCATTTGCTGGGTTTGTCCCTATTTTACCCATGCAACACTTTGTTGTATTTAACCCAGCATTTTTTAGAGTGTAGAGTTGGTTAACCACACATCATCACAGCATCATGAAGATTTGTCCTTTCAGGGTTTCATTTCTGTGTATATATTTATCATGGCTACACATGAATGTGTTAGTTTACACAAGACTTATGATTAGATTTTTGAGTGCTATCCAGGAGGATTTTTTTAAATGTACTTTAATGGTGACACCTTTTACTGTCCACACTCTCAGATAATGGTTTAGAAACTGGATTAGGCAGATGCAGGTGATACAATAAACTGCTATAATCACCGACATATTGTCTCTGATTGTGAAATTAATATTGTTTTACTATGTACTATCAAGTTGTGGCAGCTAGGAGGTGAAAGTCACAATTGCACATCATTGACTCCACCCAGCCTTTATCTGTGCATTTCATTCCTTTCCTCAGCATTCATTTGAGGTTGTATAATTTACGAGATCACTTTATCTGAAGTGACTTACAATACGCTTAAAAAGGGTTGTGTGGAGAGACTGTAGGTGTCTTGTTCTGAAGCACAGTGGTTGTTCTTAAATTATGTTTATTGTATTATTATAGACTAACCTAAACCTTTACCATTTTTCGGTTTGAATATAGATGTTATTTAGTCCCTTTATGAGGCCGTTTTTCCTTGTTGTGTCCATTATAAGGGTCCCCACAATGTAGGCTTTAAGGTTTTATAATACAGATTTTACTACCTAATCTAGATTTTATTAGTCAGAAAGACATGTTTGCATTTGAAATATATTATGCATACACTACGCAAATTAACTGAGAATCAAAGATTCAACCTGCTATAGTTATGTTCTGAAGTGGGTTTTTGATTTTTAGAGGATTGTAAGGCTTCGCAGACAGATGAGGCAAAAAAAAAAATCATAAATTGTGTCCTAAAGTGTCATAGTTTCTCATGAAATTCTGCTTAAGTTCAACTCATTAAATAGTTAATTAACAGCACACTGTTCAATAGAGGTCTGAGAGCTTCACTCCAAATTCTTTCCTGGAAACCAGATTGTTTTAGAAACATCTAATGTAAACCATGTAAATCTTGCAAAGATTCCATAAGCATGTTTCATTATTACTCATTTTATCTTCCAAAGGTTTCTTCAACAGGGTGCGCAGTGAGCTTGGAACCAGGGGTTATTTTAGTAGCTATATTTTAAATACTTTTATATTATTTATTTAGTATTTCAGTTTTGTTTTTAGTTTTAGTAATTTTATGTGCTTTTATCATGTGACCTCCTGCACCTTAAGATGTCCTGATATAACACAATATATAGGCCTACTATATTCTACAGAAAAGTACGAGTATATGTTAGTACTATACCATAGATCCCATATTGAATTTAATGTGTATGAAAAGGAGGGTGTGAAGGAGAGACGGTCTTTACAATGGCATGCACTGTCTAAAAGTACTAGATCACAGCTCTCAACTTTTGAGTGTTTTATGGAGCATCTAACTAAAGTTGTTGTTTTTTTGCCAGAAAGACATTTCGTCAGCTGAACAATCGTTATGTTGTTAAACAGTATACTCCATTGAACGCGCTGCACTCCAGTCCCTCACATTCATTTTTTATACCTGTCAGAAATTACATTTGGCTCTAACCTGAGAAAGACGTTCTGGATGTTGCTTCTACCAGTGCTAACACTTGAGGTCAGTGTTTAACTAACTTTGGTCAGAGGACATTTAACGTAGACTAGAGTTAGCTTTGTTTTGGTGAATTTTAGTGGCTGTATTAAGTCAGTTCCCCTTAGGTTTACACAGGTGCCTTAGCAGAGTAAGTAACATGTTCATCACATTAATTATTGTAACATGTTTCAATAGCCTTGAAAGAGTCCAAATAATTAATTGTGAACAGTAAATCTAGTATTTTAGCATTTTAACACTAAAAAACTTTTTTTGCCAAAGGTTTTGCATAAAGTGTACTTGTGCTAAGCCTATTTTTCTTTATTATAAAATAATTAGTTTGATGGATTGCTATCTAATGATATATTGTTATCTAAGGCAATGATATGTAAACATTTATACAATGACAGCCAAGGTCACAGGTTTGATTCCCAGGGAGTGCATGAACTGATAAAATGTATATATCTTGAATGCAATGTTGGATAAAATCATCTGCCAAATGCGGAAATGAAAATGTATGCTGAAGTTCTCAAACCAGGTTAAACCGTACCTGCAGGAGATACTGTCTACAGACTCACTAACTTTGCTGTGCCTCTGTAGGAGTTTGTCTAGTTTCCCCCTTTCTCAACCCCCCATTCTTCGGCAAATCCCTTAAGGAATGCCAGACATTCATGCAGCAGTGTGGCAGTCTAATCCTCCGGGAAGTTAAAACACTCTCCACGGGCCGACCGGCTGAGAGACTGAAATATAAATATAAAAAATAGCCAATCAGAACTGCAACCATGCTCAGCAACCATGCTTACCTGGAAGACATTTTTAATGGAGTTCTTTGTTATGTATAGAAATAAATATAGAAATATTTATAGAAATAAAAATAGACACAAATGAGACAATTATTTACAGTGTAGAGTTTTAAAAATGCAGACAGCATAACTTGGATAATTTGACCTTGACGGAATTTGATGAGAAATGCTTGAGCTCATATTCAGAGCTCTGATTTAATTGCAGACTTTGAGACCTTGGAAAACTGAGGACAGTTTGAGACTTTTTTTTTCCCTGGAGAAAAATGTGAGAATTAGAGAATGTGTTTCCTCTAATTTAATAGACAGAATGGACATTGACATAGAATAGACAGCTATTAAATTATTCAATTATTGAGTCAGGTAATTAAGTTTTCATCTGTAATGTGACATATTACTAAGTGAATCTGGATATTTAACAAGAAAATAAATACATTATTATTTGGGAATTAAAAAGTGGATTAAAAGGACATTTTGGGAATTTGAAATTACATCCAGAAAAGTAGGATATTTTATTCACAATAAATCCCGGAAATTACATTAAGAATGTGACAGTGTTACTTTAGCATCATTGAAATTAAACTATTTTTTTTATATAAAATATTAATATCGGATTAAATTTTTTCATTTTTGTTGTGTTTTCCTATTTTTATTAGTTTTTCAATGTCACATAGTTTTTAATAATTTGTATTTCATCTTTGTTTCCTTTTGGCAACTAGCTAAATTATAGATATATATATCCTAATATATATATATATATTATATAGATATTATATACAAGTGGGTACGGAAAGTATTCAGACCCCCTTAAATTTTTCACTCTTTGTTATATTGCAGCCATTTGCTAAAATCATTTAAGTTAATTTTTTTCCTCGTTAATGTACACACAGCACCCCTATTGACAGAAAACCACAGAATGTTGACATTTTTGCAGATTTATTAAAAAAGAAAAACTGATATCACATGGTCCTAAGTATTCAGATCTTTTGCTGTGAAACTCATATATTTAACTCAGCTGCTGTCCATTTCTTCTGATCATCCTTGAGATGGTTCTACACCACCTTCATTTGAGTCCATCTGTTTTTGATTATACTGATGGGACTTGATTAGGAAAGCCACACACCTGTCTATCTAAGACCTTACAGCTCACAGTGCATGTCAGAGCAAATGAGAATCATGAGGTCAAAGGACTGCCTGAAGAGCTCAGAGACAGAAAAGTGGCAAGGCACAGATCTGGCCAAGGTACAAAAAAATTTCTGCTGCACTTAAGTTTCCTAAGAGCACAGTGGCCTCCATAAACCTTAAATGGAAGATGTTTGGGATGACCAGAACCCTTCCTAGAGCTGGCTGTCCGGCCAAACTGAGCTATCAGGGGGGAAAATACTTGGTGAGAGAGGTAAAGAAGAACTTAAAGATCACTGTGGCTGAGCTCCAGATATGCAGTCGGGAGATGGGAGAAAGTTTTAGAAAGTCAACCATCACTGCAGCCCTGCACCAGTCTGGGCTTTATGGCAGAGTGTCCCGACGGAAGCCTCTCCTCAGTGCAATACACATGAAAGCCTGCATGGAGTTTGATAAAAAACACCTGAATGACTCCCAAGATGGTGAGAAATAAGATTCTCTGGTCTGATGAGACCAAGATAGAACTTTTTGGCCTTAATTCTAAGCGGTATGTGTGGAGAAAACCAAGCACTGCTATTCACCTGTCCAATACAGTCCCAACAGTTAATCATGGTGGTGGCAGCATCATGCTGTGTTTTTTTTTTTCAGCTGCAGGGACAGGACGACTGTTTGCAATCGAGGGAAAGATGAATGCGGCAAGTACAGGGATATCCTGGACGAAACCTTCTCCAGAGTGCTCAGGACCTCAGACTGGCCGAAGGTTTACCTTCCAACAAGACAAAGACCCTAAGCACACCGCTAAAATAATGAAGGAGTGGCTTCACAAAACTCTGTGACTGTTCTTGAATGGCCCGGCCAGAGCCCTGACTTAAACCCAATGAGCATCTCTGGAGAGACCTAAAAATGGCTGTCCACCACGTTTACCATCCAACCTGACAGAACTGGAGATGATCTGCAAGAAAATGGCAGAGGATCCCCAAATCCCGGTGTGAAAAACTTGTTGCATCTTTCCCAAAAAGCCTCATGGCTGTATTAGATCAAAAGGGTGCTTCTACTAAATACTGTGCAAAGGGTCTGAATACTTAGGACCAGTTTTTTTTTTTCAGTTTTTCTTTTTTAATAAATCTGCCAAAATGTCAACAATTCTGTGTTTTTCTGTCAATATGGGTTGCTGTGTGTACATTAATGAGGAAATAAATTAACTTAAAGGATTTTAGCAAACGGCTGCATATAACAAAGAGTGAAAAGTTTAAGGGGGTCTGAATACTTTCCGTACCCCTTATATATCCATTTAATTATTTTTGAAAACTGAGGGTAGGACTATGTGAGCACACACATTAGGCTGTTATTATATATAATATATACATATATAGATATATATCTCTATATCTATATTAATATATATATATAGCTCATTTTATTATTTTTTTAATGTTTTAGCTTTAGTTAACTATAATAACCCTGGAATGTAAATAGGGCCAGTTTTGATTTCATGTTGATTTTAAAGAGATTTTTACTGTACTGATTCAGAAACTTCATACTGGAGGCATTGGGAACCATTCATCCAAATGCATGTAAATAGAGTAGATGAGTTCATTCTAATGTTAGGAGGCGCTGGTGCTACCCACACAGCCTCATTTGTTTTCTTTTGTATGTGTATGGTTCAGCAAGCGAGACGGGTTTTTCCTGCTGATAGCTACCGATGACAGGCGTGAGTCACTCGCACAGTGCCCATTGTTTGCTGTTTGCTGATGTGGATGTAGTTCTGGAGGGCATTTTCTGTTGCTGGCCCCAGCACAATGCACAATGGCACAGAGATGCTGACACCCTACAAAAATGTCTTTATTTAGCAAAATTGAAACGGCTCACGATGACATGTGTGTGCTTCACCACTAGTCCTCCCTGTTTTCCCTTTAACTCATCCTCCCAAAAGCGAGAAAGACAGGAAGGGAGAGGATGAGGGTTTTCCATTTGTTGGGTTAAACCAGACTTCCAGCCTCAAAATGGTTGTTTTGTGACGTTTTAAAAGGTCTAAATTTGTTTTGCCTGTCCGCAAATCCAGCAGTTTTTACTAATGATTTATAGGCCTATTTATTACCTGTTTCTTATATGAGGTTCAAGGTTTTTTATTTGTCAATGCCACCATATGTGCAGATTTACAGAGGAATCAAAATACCGTTTCTCTTCTCTCTCATCAAGTGTTTACATTGTCATTGCAATACAGAAGTTTGTATATATATATATATATATATAAAAAACATGATACTGAAACTTTAAGAATACTTCACTTGTCCGCATGTGACTTAATGGTTTTTCATTAGCATAGTGCTCTGATGTCCACATGAGGCCTGATATTTTTAGCTACGAAGTTAAGCATGGTCATATGGTTCTCAGAAGTGAAAGTTGGGTAAAGATCACAACAAATATCATTTTTGCATTCCCATTTGCTCCAATAGCACAAGAAAAAAAATCCACGATATCGTTTCTATGCCCTTACAAAAGAGGAAAAAATATAGAGATTAAGCATGGTCGGAAGCGAGAAAGATGTCAAATTAGCCATCCTTCTCTCAGCTGTTGTATTAGAAACACTGATGCAGTAGCGTTAACTACACTTTATAAAAATCTGTTAAATAGGGCACAATGTACTTTATAATTTGAAGGATTTTTTTCCCATATTTATTTTATACAGGTGTTTTACCAGTATTTAGAATTTTACACCGCATTGCATTATGTTTTAGAGTTAATGGAAATGAACTCTAAAATTAATTGATAATATCCCTTGTAATGAGCTGCCTTTACTTTTTCTGATATTTTACGGATTTATTTTTTTTACAGTGTAGTTTTCTGTAATTCAGTGCCAAAATTATATAACACAAATTATAGTGTTCAATATCAAATTAAATGTACAATACGTTTTTTAAATAAAAAAATATTAAAAACTTGACTAAATGTAATAGCGGTGGAAATCATGGCATCATCACAGTCTGCGAAAACGCAGTGAAAATTAGTGAAACTTTGGTGAAATTTTGCAAAGTAGGGGATTGTAGTGTAGCAATGCATGAACCACCACTTACTCAGTGGTCACTTCAAGGTCAAGCAGCTTTATATTTCTAATCCTGCCAGTTGGCGTGTTATAAGTTCAACAAATGTGGAGACATTTTCGTGTCACGTGCCCTAAGCTGTCTGAGCAGGTACTACATTTGAATTTGAACTTACTTTGCAAATGTAAAAAAAATTAGGTTCTATATATGAATATGGGTATATGAATGAAATTCCAAAAAATCTGTCATGTTGATATGGTCATGTGACTTACAACATCACTTCCATCACGTCACTTCCCTTCACAAATCCTCTCCCATGGAGTCATGGGATAGTAAAGTGTCCATCAAATGCACACTTCAGAATCTCACTGGAGGTAGTAGGTCATCCTGGTATTTTTCGCCTACTGTTTTTCATATATTATGTTTGGATGCAATGCACCTCATTTTGTAACGTGGAAGGAAAGGATTTTCTGTGAATGTGCAAGACTTCTGATTCGATGGCCGCTATAGGGAAATAACTAGAAGAATATCAAAGTGCAAAAAACAGGGAAAACTATTTGCGCTACAAACAAGTGTGTTTATAAGTACGACAATACATTAAAATAATATGATATTGCAAACTGGTATTTCTTATCAAGCACCATAACAAGCTGTTTTGTAACGCTAAAATAACTGGAACCGGATAACACCAGAGACCTTGCACATTCAAGTTACAAAAGGCCGCACCTGCTCACCGCACATTGATAGTGCGTGTGCAACATTAACACAGGTATTGTCCTGCTCCTCTAGATATTTCAAAGAGACAAAAGTAACAAAACTCATTGTCTCAAACACATGATCATATACCTGCATGATCAGTGATGATGAGACAAAGTTGTAATGGCTGTTTCTGTTTACGTGTGATTCAGAATTGTGTCAGATAGGGGGCCTGCATGAGTGACTCAGATGGAATACATATTACACTGTAAAAAATGACTGTGAATTTAACGGTAAAAGACTGTTAAATGGTTAACGGTAAATTCCCCTGCTATATATGGTGAAAAACTGTATTGGACATTACATGCAATTTTACGGTAGTATACCGTTTTTGAAAGTGAAAAAGACCGTACAGTGAATAACCGTAAATTGACATTCCCAGAATTCCCTGAGTTACATTTCAAATTTGATGTTTTTTTGGTGTTGAAATAACTGTTTCTTATCAGTTTTGTATATTAGGGTTGTGTGTTACACCTAATGTTGTTAAATGAATGTTTATTGCATTATTTCAGTTTCATGTGTGTTACCATGATGGTGTTTAGTGTTTGTGTGAATGACACTGTGCACCTTCTATATATGTTATTATTTAAAAGCTGCTTGTGATGGGTTTTGGTTCATCATGTGACTATCTCATCACCACCTGCATTTGGTGGTTATCAGTGTATTACAAAGCTACAAAACAGATTTCAGTACTTCAATAGGTTGGTATATTAACATTATATCAGTTAATGAAATTACGGTATTTAACTGTAAATTTAAGATAAAATCGTAAAACCTAAAATGTTGCTACCGTAAAAAATTTTTACCGTCAATTTCACGGATTTTTTTTACAGTGTAGCGATCATATGCGAGGCGTTAAAGACAGGATTTTCTGCTGAACGAGTGGTGTCAAGGTCAGGAAGAATGAAATAAGACAGAAAAGGAGTGTGACTGTGACAAAAATGACATGAATTATTCATTTGCCCCTTTTTCTTACGCTCCTCTCTTCACAGCACAGTCCTGACAGCTTTATTTCAGCTCGGTCTACAGAAAAGAGTGTCGCTTTCAAAAAAAAAAAAAAAAAAAAAGGCACCTTCTTACTTCCCAAAATGGCCTTTTAATTAGGCTGACAAATTACAGTCGTCGTTCGCTGCAGCTATTGGGAAAAGGAACTGTGGGAAATTTGTGTTCCTCAAGCTTTCTTTTGTCTGCTGACTGTAAAGAGAAGTAGCAGCCGGTGGGAACCTATTATTGAGACAAAAATTCAAAGCACTACCATTAGCATCTTCTAAAAGTATCAGCTTCTTTTTTACCTTGAATATTTGATCACACACAGGTTTTTTTATATTCACATCATTTGTAATGTATTTTGTATATAAAGTGTAATGTTTTATAATGTATTGATTAACAGTTATAATCCCACAGATAAAAATATAGGATCAAATGTTGCCTGTAGTAGCAATTTTTTCTGTTTTCTAAATATAAAATTTGAAATAAGAGGAGTGTATGAAATATATATGTATCCCCATTTGGGGGACCATAAAGCCATGAAGGCATACAATAAAGACTCCAGTGCAGCAGTGACATGAACTTGAGGGTTCATAAAAGATTTAGTTAATCTGCCAAACTTTGACCTCTGGTGGAGAAAAACAAAGAGTTGTGAGTAATTGCATGGACTTGTCAGTGGGATGTCTCATTATAGTTATAAATATAACACCTTCTCTTAAAGTAATAGTTCATCCAAAAATAAAAATTGTGTCATTATTTACTCAAACGAATGTTTTTTGAAAAATACCCATACATGAAAGTTGTATACAATGTTTTTTGGACTCCAATATTTTTTTTCTAAATATCTTCTTTTGTGTTCAGCATAAGAAACTCATACAGGTTTGGAAGCGCATGACGGTGAGTAAATGATTACAGAATCATCATTAGTCCAATTCATTAATATTAAAATACAATGATATACAGCCTAATTAAGACATCCAGTGCTCTGATGCTGTTGTAATGATGTTGGTTTTACATAATCAAAATTGTGTAATTATTGTCTGATGAATATGCTAACATAAAAATCTCTCTTTATTAATTATATTAGTATGTTGGCTACCATAGCTATAAATGTATGTTGGCTACAACAGCAATAAACTTCAGACATGAAACTTTGGTCAAAAGTTGATCATAAATGTGAAGATGTTGGGGTAGTTGGATGGGAAGGCTGTTGTCTGCTGTAATGTCCCCACAAATGTCAAAACCTCACCTGAATATGTTCGTAGTGTTGGATGTTTCGCCATGGAAAGCAGTCATCTTCAGAATGGAAATATGGATATTTTATTTGTTAACTTCATACTTTATTTTTTGCATTATCAGACCTTCAAGCAAAAAACGAATTCTTTTGATATGCAACATACTGCACTTTTTCTGCTTCCACTCTAGGTAAATTAGCTCAAAATTAGCTTGCAGAGAAAAAAGCCTGAAATAAGGATATGCCAAATGAGTGAGACCTTAAAGGAATAGTTCACCAAAAAAATGAACATTTACTTAAAATGTACTTTAAAGCCTCAGGCCATCCAAAATAAGTTTGTTTTTTCATTAGAAAAATATTTGGAAACATTTAGCATTTCATTTGCTCACCAATGCATTCCTCTGCAGTGAATGGGTGCCGTCAGAATGTCCAAACAGCTGATAAAAACATCACAGTAATTCACAAGTAATCCACACGACTCCAGTCCATCAATCAACGTCTTGTGAAGCAAAAAGCTATGTTTGTAAGAAACAAATTCATCATTAAGGCATATTAACTGTCCATGATCCATCCTTTTTGGGTGCTTGATCTGTGTGTATTTCTCTCATGATTGACTTTTGTACTGGAGAAAGCAATATTATGGATAGAGGACTCGTATTTTTAGCAACAGTTCGAAGTCAAAACCATTTCAGTGATGGATTTGTTTCTTACAAACATGCAGCTTTTCACGTCACAAGATTGATTAATTAATGGACAGGAATCGTGCGGATTACTTGTGGATTATTGTGATGTTTTATCAGCTGTTTGTTTATAAAATTGGACACTACAAAACCCATTACTGACGGCACCCATTCACTGCAGAGGATGCATTGGTAACCAAGTGATGTAATGCTTTAAATGCTAAAGAAACAAACTCATCTACATCTTGGATGGTCTGAGGATGAGTATTTTTAGCAAATGTTCATTTTTGGGTGAACTATTACTTTAATGTTTGTAGCTGCTCAGTAACCAGATGCTAGAATATAAACCCTTTGCAAAATGGTGAGTTCGCTAGATGAATTTCTTTCAGCTGTGCTTGAGTGTGTGCGTGTGTGTGGTAACTCTCTCTTATACACCACAGATGCAAAAGCTGCACCGTTGCTATGGTTAAAGCAATTAACAGGTGCAACTTCAAGGCATCTCTTTTTCACTTAGTGCTCATGAATTGTCCCCCATTATGTTTTATGGGTCTGTTTAAACTGGCAGTCCTCTTCAGACTGATTCAACTCACATCAGTTGAATGCAAGCAAGAAGAACGTATTGTTTGTATCATGTAAACTGAATTATATCAGCGTGCAGCAGCAGCCTCTCATAAAAGCACACTAGCAGGGCTCTCTGTCTGTGTAGACGGCTAATCAGATGCAGAGACGTCTGCCACTTGACAAGCACCGAGGCTCAATGAGGCGAAGCTTTCCCTATTGCCAAGCCATTGCCACGGAAACGGCATTCCGTGCCAGAGCGCATCCTCGGGGACTGGAGGCGACTGCCCACCTCTTCTATCCGCACTAAATAAGTGGGTTGAAAAGGAACTGTAGAGAGCAGACTCTTCCCCTGAAGACTTCCTCTGGCTCTCTAGGCGCCAAGGCCTCTGCTGTCTCACTGTAAAGCTACACTAATATCAAACACAGCTGTGCTGGCAGAACGCTATCACAGGCCTGGCAATTTGTGTCGGTAACTGGAGTGATGGTCCAATTTGGTGACCAGTTGATTGTTAGCTCAGGAAGTCGGTGCAACCTTACCTCAACAATGATGGGTTTTACATTTAATCAGCCTTCACTCACTTCACAAAAAAAAGAAAAGATTTTTAAAGGGGTCATATGATGCGATTTACATTTTTCCTTTCTCTTTGGAGTGTTACAAGCTTTTGGTGCATGAAGATCTGTAGTTGCAAAGACTAAAGTCTCAAACCAAAGAGATATTCTTTATAAAAAATAAGAGTCAACCACGCCTACCAAAAAACGGCTCGTTCTAACACGCCCCACATGTCTACGTCACTGTGTGGGGAGATTTGCATAATGCCGCCCAGATGTTCACGCAAAGAAAGAAGGTATAACTTTTATTCTCGCTGTAGTATTGTTGCCGCCGCCGCCATGTCGTAAAGGCGCTGTGTGCTTCGTTGTGAAAGCGCAACTACTTTGTTTGGTCTTCCAAAGAGGACACGACTATCTGCTTCGTCATGCCTGGACTTGATCCCGATGCGGTCCAGGAGTAAATACATCACTTCGCACTGTCATCGCACGGATCGGCTTTCACCGTGGACGAAGCGGAGTCCAGCCCGGGGTCCTCACATGTGGTTGCCGCTGGCATCACAATATGGTAGGTGTGTAAACATTTCCGTCACACGCTTGAGGTATTTGGCCAATCACAACGCACTGGATAGCTGGCCAATCAGAGCACACCTCGCTTTTCAGACCGATGAGCTTTGTAAAAATCGATGCGTTTCAGAAGGCGGGGCATAGAGGAGAAACAATAATGTTCATTATGTGGAAAATAATGTTTTTTTTACCTTAAACCGCATAAAGACATTTCATTACACCAAATACACAAAATAATGTTCTTTTTAGCAGCATCATATGACCCCTTTAATGCTTGTTCAAATTACTTTGTTAAAATGAGCAGAACCTAACTTACACAACTTATTTCCATTATGTTCCGTCCACTTACATTTGTAAAATTTAAGTGAACTTAATTTTGTGTTGGGACTACATGAATAATTTTTGTTGACACAACTAACTAAACAGAGGATGTGTAGTTCCCAGCATGCTTTTCATGGGATCGCATTAAGAAGGAAACATGTTGAAAGAAAATTTTAATTTTAAGTGTTTTTAATTAAAGAAAATTAAATGTTAGAGTTGTTATACGTGTAATTTTGGAGATTTAGAAGAGGTTTGGAGATTAGAAAACGTTTTGAGGTTACTACTGTGCAGAAGAGTAGTGCTCATGCTTAGGGTGCTAGAGGCTTCATTACTACTATAAGCAAAGTTGTCATTAAAATGCCAATGTGTGTTTTTGCTAAAAACCCAAAAAAGATAACTAACACAGGAATTTCAATTTGTTAAATTGGTTCAACAAAATATTATTTGTTTAATTGAAATTTTAGTCTTGTTGTATGGACTTGAACTAATTGCTTGGAAAAAGTTCACTGAATAAGCATTTGTTTTGAGTGCTGAAAATTTGATCGGGAGCTACCACGGAAATGACAAATATCTAAAGTGTTTAAATGACATGCACATGAGATTATTTATTCCAACATAAAGATTTCAGGTAAAATGTTATGTATGAGGATTTTTTTTTTTTAGGTGCTGGTCACAAAAGATTTTCATCATTTTTATTCACTTTTTTTAACCTCCATTGCTTTGCATGAATTAATTTTTAAAGCATAAATATTCCATGGAATAACATAATATTTGTTTCACTATGGTTGGCTAAATAACGGTAAATCTTTTGGAAAGTTCAAAATGTATTGGAAAAATATTTAAAAATGTCAACTATCCAAAAGCAAAAGTAACCTTACTGTATATGGAAATATACATATATGGAAATTAAGAAGTCTGTTGCTCTAGGCTATTTCTCCAACAACAACAAAAAAAGTTAACATTACAAACAAACTATACATTCTTTAAAAAGCTAACAAAATATGTTCCAAGAATGTTTTGCTAACGTTCCCAGTAAGTTATGAAAACGTTATTTCTGAATATTCTTTGAACGATCAAAACATCAATTTTTTAAATAATTTAAAATTGTTCAAATATTAAGGGAACATTCAAATTAATTATTTTGCAAACATTATGGGAGTGTTATTTTTTAATGTTCTTAGAACATTCTGAAACAAATAGTAACCTTTAAAAAATGACAGACGAATGTTCACCAACTAAAACATTGCAGAAAACAGTCCATGAATGATGTATAAATAATGTTTTTGTGTTAACATTGAGAAGGTTATTAAAGACCGGATAACTTTGAATGAACATGTTAACATGGAAGAACATTTGCTTACTGAGTAGTAACATTCAGTGTTACTTACAGCATTTTTATGTTTGGAAAATAAATATTGTAGAAACAGAAAATGAACTGCCACATTTTAAACGTAATTTATTAATGTACATTGTTTGTGTATGTGTCTTATTTATCACTCTTTAAAGTTTAAACAAACAGTTAGATAGTATGAGAATCTATTGCTAAAGTTGGATTTGCCCATAAACAGCACTGAAGGAAGAACTAAAACCAGTTTCCAGTGTGATGGAAATATTCATCATCATTATAGGATGTGTGGGACAGCTGTGTAAACGGCATGTTTTCCCAACAGGCCTTGTGGGCCACTCCTAAAAATGAAGGTGAATTATGTGTTAAAAACTAAACGGTATTATGGCACTGCTGGTTACCCAGCATGCTTTACGACTGGGGTCAAACCAGAATGCGTTTGAACTGATTACTCGCTAGGACTATTAAAATGTGTGAAATGGGTTTAGGGGAATATAGGTCTATATTTCACTGTTAAATTACATGTTGTGTGCATTTCTGTAACATGATATCAATCAAATCATTCTGTAATTAATGGTGGTGTTGTGTATTTCATTATACCAAATACACAAAATAATGTTCTTTTTAGCAACATCATATGACAAAATGTAGTACAAAATACAACAGCCAATTAAAGGCTCATATGATGTTGCTAAAAATAACATTATTTTGTGTATTTGGTATAATGAAATAATTTGAAATGAAATGTTTTAAGGTTAAAAAAACATACTGTACATTATTTTGCTGTAAAGTTGCTTTGCAACGATTTGTATCGTGAAAAGCGCTATACAAATAAACTTGAATTTAATTTAATTGAATTATTGTTTCTCCTCTATGCCCTGCCTTTCTGAAACGCTAGATTTTTACAAAGCTCATTGTTCTGAAAAGCGAGGTGTACTGTGATTGGCCAGCTATCCAGTGCATTGTGATTGGCCGAATACCTCAAGCGTGTGACGGAAATGTTACGCCCCTTACCATACTGTTGATGCCATGTCCTGGCCGGAGCGACGAGACATAAACATTAAAACCCATTATAAATGAGGCATTCGTTGCATCCTGTGGGGATATAATTACTGATTATAATGACTTGTATTGTCTTTTTACGCATTGCGTTGCGTAAACAAAACCATGTCTGCATTTATGATCTGAGAAATGACAAACAACAAGCTCTACTCTACACTGCTTAAAACTCGCTATTGAATCGTCAGTGGCAAATCCTTTAAATATAAAAAACGTACTTACAGTGTCTGTGAGTCAGAACAGCCGGCATTAGTCTACTCTAATCACAGGATCAGGAAACAGTCCTCCATAAAATGTGCTGCACACATCTGAATATTTGGGTTGAACTGTTCTGGAACAGTGTTGTAAATACAACTTAACCACTGATTTCTAGTCGTGTCCTCTTTTGGAAGGCCAAACAAAGTGGCCGGCAGGCTTGAGAACGACGCGGCAGGCGGGCTTGCGGCAACCACATGTGACGACCCCGGGCTGGACTCCGCTTCATCCACGATGAAATCCGATCCGGCGATCCACAGCGTGAAGGTGATGTATTTCCTCAGCGACCAGCACGGATCAGCTCCAGGCATGACGAAGCGGATATCGTCCTCTTTTGGAAGACCAAACAAAGTAGTTTTGCTTTCACAATGAAACACACAGTGTCTTCACGACATGGCGGCAACAACAAAACTACAGCAAGAATAAAAGTTACACCTTCTTTCTTGGCGTGAACATTTTAGGTAGATGTGGCTGACTCTTAACTTTTATAAAGAATATCTCTTTAGATTTGAGACTTTAGTCTTTGCAAATTTACAGATCTTCAAAGAGAAAGGAAAATTTGAAATCGCATCATATGACCCCTTTAAATTGACATAAAATATTGCACTCTGCCTACTAAAACAGGATGAAACCGTAATTATAGTACTTCAGAATATGCTGACTTTGTCAGATGCTTCAACAGATTCCTCCACAGGGTTAAATACGACATAAGCTTTGACTCCACTGCATGGACACCAAGCCTGAAGTAAGTTTCATTCCAGATCTGTCATTTTTTTTAGGCCTTGAAATAGAACTTGCTGTCTGTCACCGTATGTGAGATTCAGCCAATTTTCTTTCAGTGAGAAAGTGATATATGTGGGTAGAAGATGAGTACACATGGTGCATGGGTAATTAGTCTCGTTGGGTTTGAGTTCAATGACTTACAGATGGCTGGGTGGATCAGTTAGACAAAGCAGAAACTTCACTTAATTCTTTTTGTGTTGTCCATTTAGACACTTTGGCTCTGGTTAAGTCATACGATCTTGAGCACCTTGATATATAATCCAATTTATGGTGTTATTTTAATGAGTCATCATCATGATTTGAAAAATTTCACTCAGAAATACGTCCAAATAATTTATTATATAATGCTGATATATATTTTTTCTTTATTATTTAGTGTTATATAGATATATATATATATAATTTTTTTTTTAATAATACAATATAATAATCATACATTTAATTTATTGGCTATTTGCACATTTTTAGGAAAGGTTTTATCCCTTGTGCAATACAGCCCTCTGAATATACATACAGTACAAATTCATACTGATCTGTCAGTGATGCTTAATTTTTTTTTTTGTAGTTCTATTATAAGATTTTATATAATAATATTTTTTTGAATAATGTAATGAAATAATATATGCAAGGCTGCAGGAAGGGTTCAGGATGCAGGATGTTGCATGTTGCACCTTCCTGCCCCCTCCACCCTGCAGCATGAACATCCCTCTGTTTTTATTGCTAGAGTACAGGCTTTTCTCTATAATGCCTATTCTTATCACAGAAGAAGGTTGCAGATATAAAGATCCCCTATAGAACTTTCAGATGTCAAGTGAATTTCTGAGTTCAAAGTTCAGTCTTAAACTTCAGTTTTAAAGTAAGCGTGTGTATGTACATGTGAAAGAGGGAGATAACATAAAACTGGTGTTAAAAAGACGCCCGCAGACCGCAGCATGAAACCATGTTACTTTTTGGCTCTCACCAACTTCCTGTTTCTACCACAGATATTACAATACAGCTTGAGACACTGTGATTTACTAATTGTTACCCTTGACCTCACTATTACATATCACCACATATTTTGGAAGCCTGTTTCTGCCTTTGGATAATGAAAAAGGTCAATTGTGACTTCCAAACTAATAATTTTGAGAAAAATGTCATAGTTGCAAGACGTTAACTTGCAATTGCAAATTTATAACTCTTAATTCTGACAGAATTGGGAATTGGGAATTTGGAGAAAACAAGTCAACATGACAAGATGGAGGAAACAGGTTTCCATATTACCACTAAAACAGAAGCAGAAAAATGATTAATATGAGACATAATGAATGAATACCTAGAAAATGCACTTACAAATATATATTTATTTATTGGCAGGTCCAGGTTTGTTCTTTGTGATAAAAATAGCAGTTTATTGGTATTAGAATTTTGAATTTCTCACTCAGCATATACATTGAAATAATTATTTTACAATAGATATTTTCAGGTGGTTAGTTTCCTGAATATTTTCAAAGTTGAGCACAGTCACAGGGACAGCTGTGATTTCTCAGGACACATTTTTTGCTGATCAGGTAGTAGGGATTTTTTATGTGTGGTATTCAAAAGAATCACTTACAGCACTTTTAATAAGATCTTTCCAGTTGTGCTTTGTCAGTTTCAGTCCCAGGATCTTAATCAATATGAAATAAGATAGATAGATCGAGGTGAAGAAACCTGCCACAAAGATTGCTGACTCACAACACACATATAGATAGCAAATGATGATTTATTTGCCACATATCTTCTCTTTAATTTGCCCTTCAAATTGACAATTGATGTCTGGCTCTCCAGACCACCAAAGTGCAGTGCTAGACAGAATCTTCCTACAGCGTTGTAAAACTGAGACCAGACAAAATGTAAATATTGATGCTTTTTGCATCGGTTTTGTCTGACCTTTTGATTTAGGCCATTGTGTTAACATGTTACCAACAATTCAGTTATTACCCGCAAAGAAGGAGAAATCTGACTATATTATTTACCATTTTCTGAAGAATGTGCAGAGTCAGATCAACGTAGACAAGCCACACGATTTCAGGTAGGCTATACATTTAAATGTCGTATAGCTCAAACGGGCTGGGAGAGGAATGCACTGTTATACTTAGGAACAAAAGAACGGGTTTTGAAAACAACAAAATCTGGGAGAAGGGGACAAAAACTGAGTATAAAATATTATAGGTCTGTTAAACAGGTCTAAAATCTGAATTATAATTCAGAGCTCTAAGACAATGCCTGTTACGGCTCATACTGCATTTAGCTTTATATGGGGGATTGTACTGTCATCAGAGATGAATCAGTGGGTGTAGTGGAGCCTGGAGAGTGGGGGATGACTCTTAAAGTTATGCGCACCATGGAGCATGTGTTATTAACAGTGACATGTAAGACTAGTCTTGCATATTGAGTTCACCCCAAAATGGGCCAGTAGTATTTGCATATTGACACTTAACTTCTGCTGCTTGCCTTCACGGAGTAAGAATCATTATGAAATAAAAAATTCCCACAGAAGAGGTGCAGATTTTGCAAATGTAAAAAATTTCAATAGACTGCAGCAATTAACATTTTATGAGAACCTCTAGTAAATTACAAGCTATTTTGTTTAGTTATCTGTAGGAGAATCATGATCTCTGATTATATATTATTTTTTTTAAATCGGGACAATTTATCCAGGAAGATAATCCCCCAAATCCCCCAACCTTTAAAATAAGATAAGCACCAGATCAAAGCTGCGATATCAAACAGGGACCAAAAGGGAGAAGACACGGAAGACCACTACACCTGCTGGCTGAGAGTACTGTACATCGATCCATTCAAGAGATAACTTGCCAGTGCCATGTAATCTAAAACACCTTCAGTCACCATTCAGTATAACACTGGTGCTTTTAAACCAAATACACACTGAAATAATAATTTACTGACATCTGGACTTGACTCTCCACAATCTCTGATGAAATCGGTTGGGTTTTCTATGTATTAGAGTTGTTTTGAATTTACTGTTTGAACGCATTAGTTTACTCTGGATCCTTGGACCGAAAAGTTTACAGGAGTTTACCGGTTTAAGCTAGTGTTTGCGTGACTGTATGATTCAATTAGTAATCAGTAATGAAACGATTCTTTACCACTCTGCGCATCCCCTGACCATGCATTGGCCGGGAAGAGAGCAGCAGTGTAGCTCTGTCACGTCGGCTCGTCGGGATCCTCTGGACTGACGAGCTGATGAGAGGAGCAGATCATTAAACATATTCAAAAGACGCTGGTTTGCAACGGTCACGGCGATGGGATTAGCGTAGATGTGTGGACTGTCAAGATTTTTGCTAATGCAGGACAATAATGAATGATGGCATAAGAGGGGATATTTAGAAGTGGGTGAATAGGCTTACTCGAAAAGCCGACGTCTGATAAAGAATGGGTGTCGCTACTACACCACTGAGCTGAGCTTTACAGATTGGGAAGCAGACTGGGCGTGTCAGGTATATCTGATATTGTTAACTAGAGACAGCTTAAATTAATATTACGCGATTAATCCCCCGCATACAAAATTAAAAGAGTTTTGGGTATGACAAAAGATATGTGGTGTGTACTGTGGATATTGAGTATGATATACATAAATACAAAAACATACATTACCCCCAAAAAAAGAAATTCTGTTAAATTTATTTCAAAGCTTTATGTTCCCAAAAACAAATGCTGTTTCAAGATGCATCTCAGTAAATTAGAATGTCGTGGAAAGTTCATTATTTCAGTAAATTCAACTCAAATTGGGAAACTCGTGTATTAAATCAATTCAATGCACACAGACTGAAGTGTTTAAGTCTTTGGTTCTTTTAATTATGATCATTTAACAAAAACCCACCAATCCACTATCTCAACAAATTAGAATACTTCGTAAGACCAATAAAAAAACATTGTTAGTGAATTGTTGGCCTTCTGGAAAGTATGTTCATTACATGTACTCAATACTTGGTAGGGCTCCTTTTGCTTTAATTACTGCCTCAATTTGGCGTGGCATGGAGGTGGTCAGTTTGTGGCAATGCTGAGGTGGTATGGAAGCCCAGGTTTCTGTGACAGTGGCCTTCAGCTCATCTGCAATTTTTTGGTCTCTTTTTTCTCATTTTCCTCTTGACAATACCGCATAGATTCTCTATGGGGTTCAGGTCTGGTGGGTTTGCTAGCCAGTCAAGCACACCAACACACCATGGCCATTTAACCAACTTTGCACCTGTGGCCAAAGCCTTATGAAAATTAAATCGCATCTTCAAAAAGTGGTCAGCGGGGAGCGGGAAGCATGAAGTGCTGCCAAAAAGTATTGTAAAACGGGGGCGTGACTTGGTTTTCAAAAAACAACCAATGGACCAAACACCAGCGGAGGACATTGACACCCCAGATCATCACAGACCTGTGTAAGCGTAACACTGGACTTCAAGCAACGGGCGATGGAGCTTCTCCACCTGCCCTCCAGACTCTAGGACCTTGGTTCCAAATGAAATACAAAACTTGCTCTCGTCTGAAAACCACTTCGGACCACTGGGCAACAGTCCTGTTCTTCTCCCTGATAGGCAACGGAAAGACGCGCTACTGACGTTGTCTGTGCGTTTCAGGGAGTGGTATTAACAAGAGGAATACGGGGGACAACTGTTGCCAAATCCTGACAACGTTCGGTGTGTGGTGGCTCTGATGCCTGACCGCAGCTCAGTCCATTCCTGTGAAGTTGCAACTCAATTCTTGATACGGATTTTGCTTGACAAGCTCATAAGGCTGCAGGTTCTCTAGGTGGTTTGTGCATCTTGTTTGTCCAACTGTCCTTCCAGACTCAACTTTGTTAACATGCTTGGATGCAGCACTCAGAGAACAGCCAGCTTCTTTGGCAATGAAAGTTTATGGCTTACCCTCCTTGTGAAGGATGTCAATAATTGTCTTCTGGACAACTGTCAGATCAACAGTCTTCCCCATATTGTGTAGCCTAGTGAACCAAACTGAGAGACCATTTTGAAGGCTCAGGAAACCTTTGCAGGTGTTTTGAGTTGATTAGCTGATTGGCATGTCACCATATTCTAATTTGTTGAGATAGTGAATTGGTGGGTTTTTGTTAAATGTGAGCCAAAATCATCACAATTAAAAGAACCAAAGACTTAAACTACTTCAGTCTGTGTGCACTGAATTTATTTAATACACGAGTTGAATTACTGAAATAAATGAACTTTTCCACGACATTCTAATTTATTGAGATGCACCTGTGTATGTAGACTATATAAGCTTGAATACATTTGACGGAAGTTTCGATTTTTTTTGGGAGGGGGAATATCACTTTAAAGCTCTTGGGTATTAAAAGAAGAAATCTCTACTTTTATCGCGTCAAACTAGTTCGAAAAAATTAAATATAGAATTTACATTTACATAGAATTTTCGCGTACACACGAAAGTATTGTGAATGGAGCAGCAAGTGCCTGGCACGAGAAGTCTCTTTCATTATTTGTTCGTGTGCGCGTTCCCGTCAGCGTCCCTCGTGAATTTTGTGTGGAGTACAGCGGGCGCGCGCACGGCTCCAGTCAGTCCCAGCGCTTTGTCACAGGGAGCGCGCACGGAGCGCGATAAGACAAGAGCCGGGAACGCGGAAACAGTGCAAGCGGTTGACAATAGAGCTGAGGTGCATTAGCCGGCGACTGCGGGAAAGAGCGACGCTCACCGCAGAAACCGTGTTTGAAAGCCCAGTATCTGGGTGTAACAGATTTACTTTTATTTCAGGTCGTCGGATAAGAAGCCCGTTTGAGTGGATAAAACCGCACCAGTGAGGAAAAAGGCGGATTGTTTCTCTCTCCGGCTTGACTAGAATTAGTCGGGATTTGAGAATGTCGGGGAGCCGAGAGGAGGAGCGGCGGAAACTCGCCGACATCATCAACCACTGGAACGCCAACCGGCTCGACCTGTTCGAGATCAGCCAACCGACCGAGGTGAGTCCGCGGAGCCGCCAGCGAGCGCAGGCCGCACGGTCTCCTGTCTGTCCGTGCCGCGAGATCCATTCCCTCAGCACGCGAGATTGTTATAGTAAAGAAACGTGCGCTTAATCTGTCATATATTATCTGTTTTTGTGTCTCAGTGGCTCTGGAACGGCTAAATCACGACGGGAGCTTTATTATGACTTATCTAATGCATTTTTGAGTCAGGTAATGGCAGGTTATGCCTATGTTGGAGGTGAAGTAAAGCATAAATAGTCTAGTATGAATAAAATGTGGACACTTCTAGCTGAGTCGCTGTAGCTGTTCAACACTGGCCTTTGTGTTTTACGTTAAAACGTTTCTTACCACGCACGAGCCGGTCATTTACCGGGCTAAAATCGGTGCTTGCAGTTTGAGGCAGAGAGCTGCATGCAAAGCTGTCAGATTAGATCAGACCAGCTGCATAATAGTTCTGGATGATGTTGTAGATGAATGTAATAAACATGGTTTGTTAGGATGTCAATCGATGGTCAACAGAAACTGGCTGTATAAGTGATGCAACCTGAAATGCACCGGTGGTTGTGCGTTTATTTGCACAGTGTATGTTTTCAGATATTTCTAACGCAAGCGTCATGCATGTTGTCACTCGGGTGCATGAGAATGTGCATTGCTATATTTGCTTAAATGTTAGCTCAAGCATGTTTTAGATGCATCTAGCAAACAATCGCTGGATAAATGGTGTTTAACGCGCATTTGTTTTGCATGCATATGCTTTGGAATTAGTGTTTTTAGGCGGGCAGTGCATGAATGCATTGAATGAAGGGGGTTGGGGGTAAAGCATCAGGTCGGGGGGTCTTCCCTGCTGATTTACTGGAAACCCCATAGGCGCTAAGAATATTCTTTGGCTCTTAATAATTCATGCATAAGACGTGGTATTGAGCCCCTGAGGCACCTGCTGATGTGACATAATAAAAGCCTAGATTAGGTTTGTTTTGGTGTGTAGAGGGTGATTACTAAGAAGTGGACAATGCATTGACAGAACCCCCTTAAAGACCACAAACTCTTAAGATCAGCAGGAGTGTTGAAGAGCAGATGATGACGTAATCGTCTTGTCCTCCAACCAAAGGATTTGCAAGCCTGCTTCTATTGTCACATTTTATTCACTGGAACATTGTATAACTAGAGATCTACTAATATAATTTTTTTCATTCAGTCCTGATTGTTTTTGTTATAATAACCAGTGTGCAGAACCGATATTTTATTTTTATTGTTATTAGATTGCAAAACATAAATATAATGAAAATTGTGAAATTATTTAGGTATATAATATATTCAATTCAATAAATTCCGATA
Organism: Sinocyclocheilus anophthalmus; assembly: GCA_018155175.1. Classification (NCBI taxonomy): domain Eukaryota; kingdom Metazoa; phylum Chordata; class Actinopteri; order Cypriniformes; family Cyprinidae; genus Sinocyclocheilus; species Sinocyclocheilus anophthalmus. The sequence goes on from JADLZN010007504.1 coordinate 76,487, forward strand.
ATTATTATTAGTTATGCCATGACATACTGCACGCAGCTGTTTTGCGATCTAAGTGGTTGCATATTTATTTTTTACTTTTTGTTTTGGGCTGTGAGTGTGACTAGGGCTGAGAAGCCTAAAATGCTTTGCATTTCTCACTTGAGAATGAATTATGTAAGGAGTCATTTGTGTAAACAATCCATTAAGTAACAATCCAAATAAGTAGTTAACTTTACCTTTTGAAACGCTACTGTTTACTGTTGAATGCACAGTGGTGTAATGACATTGAAGGGTGCTTTATTTTTGGAGACACAAATGATGCAGAATATCAGTAGACCAGACATTTAAAGACTGATTGTCAGTCTTGCTGAACATCACCTAATTTTAAAGGAATAGTTCACCAAAAAAAAGAAAATTTGGTGATAATTTACTCCCCCTCAGGCCATACAGTGAATACAGTCAATAATACACAAGCAATCCACATGACTCCAGTCCATCAATTAACATCTGGTGAAGCGTAAAACTACATGTTTGTAATAAAACATAATTCATCTTTAAAACATTTTAATCGTAAAATGGGAGTCTTATCCATAATATAGCTTTCTCCAGTGTACTATTCCATGAAAGCATATTGGCTTGGCAGTAGATGGATGCGTACAAAAGTGTGTTTGGAATGCTAACGTGTATGCAAGTTATCACAAGCTAACATGTATCACAGTCATTTGGGATTACGGTGTGTTTACAGATCTTATTTGGAGATCCAGGGCAGACCTAAAAAATGCCTTGTTATACATTAAATAAATAAGCAAGTGTGTTTAACAGGCTTAGTCATTTATTGCATGCATGGTTTTCTGGGATTGTAATAGGGATTGTTTTGCATGTGGTATCTGCAGTGTGGCGTCTTCCTGTTTTGCACAACTTTTCATTTTAGAATTTGTGTGCATAGTCTTTATGAAGTCAGATTGCTTCCTTTAGTTCCCTCTGTTTAGGATACATTTCTTGCAATGTTGCTCATTTGTAATTCACTTTGGATAAAGCGCCTACTAAATGATTAAATGTAAATGAAACATTGCTTTTTATATGGTAATTAAAAAGCTACAAGATACCATGTTTAAAAGATAACATTTCATAATCTTTCATGAGATTACACTCTTAAAAATAAAGGTGCTTCAAAAGGTTCTTCAAGCGGTGCCATAGAACAGGGTTCCTCAAATCTTACCCTGGAGGTCCAATGCGCTGCAGAGTTTAGCTCCAACCCTGATCAAACTCAGGTACTGGGAATTTGTCGAAGGATTCCTGAAGAACAGTGATAGAATGCTTCAGGTGTGTTTTGATTAGGTTAAGCTAACTCTTGCAGGCAAAGGGATCTCGTGGTCCAGATTTGAGGATCCCTGCCATAGAAGAACCATTTTTGGTTCCACAAAGAACCATTCGGTCAAAGGTTCTTTAAAGAACCATCTCTTTCTAACCTTTTTATAATCTGAAGAACCTTCTTTCGCCACAAAGAACCTTTTGTGAAACAGAAAGGTTCTTCAGATGTTAAAGGTTCTTTATGGAACCATTTAGACAAAAAGGTTCTTCTGTGGCATCGTGAAGCACCTTTATTTTTAAGAGTGTACTTGAGCTTTTAGGAAGGGTGCATCAGGCAATTGTTTAAACTGATTGGTGTGTTGAAATTAATTTGATTCCAAAATACAAAAACCAAGCTTTTCACCAGTTGACACTGTGTTTTTAAGAAGATGGAGGATCAAAGTGATGCATGCAGTCATTTCCTGTATCTACATCTGTATCTTGTCCACCAAAGACAGTTTCATGGGCCTGACTGTCCCCACCCTACTGACGTCTTGTGAATCCATTCCCATGTGTCTCAAACTGGCTAAGATTGGCTCTGTGACATCCGCTTTGGCAAGTGTTAGATACCCATTGCATGGCTGAAAGGACATAAAAAAAAAGATTGTGAAGTTGTTGTTGCTAGAGGTAAACCTATAAGTGGTTTAGCTGACATTTTAAATGGATATTTATGCTTTTGTTCTTTAATATAGGGTTTCTCACTACATTTAGACATAATGAAAAACATAGATGAACAGGACGTTGTGATGCATTAGAATATGCTTCTGGGTTTCCGATGCTAGAACACTTTTAATTTTAGGTAGCATTAAATTAAGAGTCTTGGACAAGTATATGATACTAGTAAAACTGGTTACATTCATTAGTTGTTGCAAATGCACATTATTTTTCAAGTAAAGAAAGCTGTTCAGAGGTAAGTGATGAATGATGTAGTTATTAAAGGGGTAATGAATTGAGAAATCAAAATTCCCTTGATTTTTTTGACATGTAAGAGGTCATTGTACTATAAAAACATACTGTAAGTTTCAGAACTCAAAACTTTCTCATTAGTCTAAAAACAGCTTATATTGAAGCCATTCTGTTGAAGCCAAGCAAGTTTAGGACTGTCCCAATAGATTGTAACACTGTGCTGTAAACTCGCCTCCACAAAGATCAACCCCTGCTTCTACATCACAGCCTGTTTAGCTCCGCCCACCGATTTGCGCATGTCTATTCAGAGAAGACTAACTAAAAGATGGCTCAGAATCTGCAATGGCCGTTCCTTCTACCAGACATTAGGAAGAGTTGGATTACTTTAGGAGTTTAATGAATTCCATGACCACCTCGCAGTAAGAACTTGGTCCTTTGTTCACTTCATTTTACCACACATTTGTTTACAAACAAGGCACAATTTTCAGAAAGATTGAAATTAAAAGACGATTCTGTACTGATTATGTTAGATCCGCCAGTAATGTCGCAATACACAAGTGTAAATAACTGTTTTTATTACTTGGTCACTATTGCTTTGTCTATTATTATTACAGATCGTTTGATATGTACTAAGTACTTATGCATTTTTAACCTAAATCACAGCAGCGTCCATTATGTAGCCTGACAAACATACACAACTGTTAGCCAATCATACCAGTGGTGTTTTCTTCCGTGTCTACAATCCAGCTATTCAAACGGGAGGAGTATCCACTGAGGGGTTAAAACAGGATAGAAAATAGCCTATTACTTCTAAATTATGATTTTCTTTATGTAAAATCACTATAACATTATAAGTGGACCTCAGAGAACAGTACAAAATAATAAAAAAAGGCAGTTCATGACCCCTTTAATGTGTCAAAGCAGAAAATGATGAAAAATTAGTTTACGTATGATGATCAGACAGTTAAACATATAAAAAATAGCCAATGTACATTTATGCATTTTAGTCAGTGTGGTGTTTTAATGAGGTGCTCAAGCTAAGAAAATGCAACCTTTTTATGGGTCTAAAAATGTTGTGTAAGAAATTATGAGACTTGTCACCTCAACAGCGTGTGACTCTCTGGGAAATCATCTCCATGGTGATTTTCGTGCCTTTATATGTGCACAATCTGAGCCTGCATTTCCTTTTTTTTGGGAGGAATGTACTGTGGTCTGCACTGTAGTTGTGTATGTATAAAACTCTGAGGTTTCCCTCAGCAGTAATTTAAAAATCCTGATCCATAGTAATGCACTTTTGGGTTCAGCATCAAGAATATCTGTGCTTTTTGTCTGTCTTTTATTTTTGTCTTGAACCTGTTTCCTATGTCAACACAAAAGCTCCCATGAAATGTTTTAAGCACATTGTTGATGTGTTTCCTGTTAAAACAGGAAAGTGGGGTGAGATGTTTTTGTTTAAAATGGCCAATAGCCTTTAGTTTAAACCACAATCTGGAACAAAAAAAAAAAAATCACATTTGACATTGTGTTGTAAATGAAAGGAATAAATTCAAGCAACATCTTTTGCAAAAAATTGATTGTTGAGAAATGAAAGAAAGCATTAAAATGTGTTATTAATATTTTTGTTCTATTCTGCTGCAAGACTTACACTTTTGATTTCATGAGGTCTTTAAAATATCACCGTTTAACAATTGCCTAAATCTTCTTGGACTGTTCCAAAGTCATTTGCCGTTCATTTATTATTCAAAATCTTTTTATGAAGAAATCAGGATTTATGAATCTCTGTGATTTCCTGCAGCAACTACAGTGACGCAAATGTTCAGGGTTTGCTGAGCTTTTTGTCGACTGTGGCTGGTGTTTTTCTCTGAACCTGCAGCCGTTGACAGCTCCTGTGCAAAGGCTGCGTGTTGAATCATAACAAGTGGCCTCACGTGGTGCAGAGGGTGGGGTTCCTATCGGAATCATTGTATTCCACTCTCATGCTTTTCCTCCTTGTACTGTGACTGCTTCACCCTCCCTCCTGCAGGAGAGTGTTTTATTTCCCAGCTACAGGCTGAAAACGGCTCATCGGCCATGTTGTGCAAATTCAGCATGAGAGCTTGTCAACAGAGGATCAGAATTGATGTCAATTCTGTGCAGCTAGTTTGATATTTGATTTAATAAAAGATTACTGTATTTTTCATCACATTAAAGTTACTTTTTATATAAAACCATTACTACTTGCATTGCATATAGGATTTAATTTTCATTTTAAAGGAATAGTTCACCGCAAAATGAAAATTTGCTGAAAATGTACTCGCCCTCAGGCCAGGATGTAGATGAGTTTGTTTCTTCATGGGAACAGATTTGGAGAAATTTAGCATTATATCACTTGCTCACCAATGGATCGTCTGCAGTGAATGGGTGCCGTCAGAATGAGAGTCCCCAAATAGTTGTAATCCACAAGCTGCAAATTTGTGATAAATCTATTTTTAAGATGGTTTTATCCTCAAACTGCTGCTTTCGGCTAAAATACAAAACTCTATCAAAATAGAGCTTTTCTCAGTTGAAAAATTCATGACATCTGAATCAGGAGAGAAATATGCACAGATCAAGCCCCGTTTACAAGCCAAAACCGTTTTAAACAAATATATTGGTGGATTTTGATGTGAGAAACAACAGGGAATGGATCTTTTTTCAGTGGAGGAAGTGTTATTATAGATTATGGAGTGGTATGTTGGCCAAAAGCGATGGTTTAAAGTTAAAACACCTTAAAAGATAGTTCACCCCAAAATTCTATCATCATTTTTAGTCACCCAAATGGTTCCAAACCTGCATATGACTTGTGTTGAACACAAACAGAAGAATGCTTTTAAAGAATAATGGTAACCAGCAACTGTTTGTTTAAATATTTTTTTTAAATGTGTTTTTAATTGCCGGTTATATTGATTAGTTGTTACATTCCTAATTTTAAAATTGAAAAAAAAAAAATCATACTTGCAAAATCTTTTTGGATATGAAATGGACTATAAGTAGTAATCCAAAGGCAGTATGTTGTTTTTATAGCATTTGTTACTGGCATGTAATGCATCACTCATCAGTCCAAGATCAAGGCACCTAGATTTCCTTCATCCACCCAGTGACTTTGATCCTGTTGTTTTTGAGAGGTGGTTCTGCAGTCTGTGCACACAAACACCTTATTGTCTTGGCGCTGAATAGCTGTCATTAGACTCTATGGTTGTCCTGTGAATGGGAGGTCTGATCCCAACCCTAGCCTTGGCTTGTCCGTCTCTATTAATCTCCTGGGAGGCCCCGATGGTCAGTCAGTGGCCGCTCCAGGGCTGACCTGATTGGCTATCGTTCCCTCCAACAAAAACCCCACTGTCCTTATGTGTGTAGACACACACAGGTGACCTCACAGGATCAGACGGCTGTTCAGAGCTGTTGACTTGTCTGTTTACACTGTTCTTTCCAACATGCTTTCTCATCAATTTACAAACACAGACAGCATTTCTTTTATGCGTTTATTTCACCTCCGTGAAGTTGGCACCCCATAAAAAGAAATAATCATCAAAACTATGCCATTTGTGCCGCAAAAACGAACATTTGTGCTGGTTTGGTGTTTGAGATATTAAACATTATTTTTTTGACCGTGTGACGTCACTCTCCATCCCATGTTGCCAAAATCGTTCCGAGCCAGCGCAGTTCGTTTGTGCTCGATTTGTGCGTTTTTGTTTTAACACAAAACGCATCTATTTTCATCCTTAGATAGATCTGGAGTATGTGAGTATTTTTTAGTGGTTATTTCGGGGGGCTGTGCGTTAGCACTCCCACCCAGTTGATTTAAATACCACACAAAATGGTGTCATTCGTTTGTGCTCGATTTGTGCCGGTTTGTGCTGTTAAAATGAACATCAAATATATTTCCCCTTCATAGAAATAACAAAAACAATTCTGGGCAGTGACGTCACTCTCCACCCAATGCAATCTAAATCGTTCCAAAATGGTGCCATTCGTTTGTGCTCGATTTGTGCTGGTTTGTACCGTTCAAATTTACATTGTATCTATTTCCCGTCCTCCGAAATAACAAATACAAAACGGGCCAGTGACGTCACTCTCCACCCCATGCTGTTCAAATCCCTCCATACCGGTGCCATTCATTTGTGCTCGATCTGTGCTGATTTGTGCCGTTAAAAGAAACAGTGTAACCATGACCTCTTCTTAAATATAACGGGAACTTTACTCTCCACCCTGTTTTCGCGCGGCCGCAGAGTTAAAAAAAAAAAAAAGTGTTTGTGCTGCCTTAAAATTGTAAGTTTAGTCAGCTCCAAGTTTTCACTGACTTCATATTTCAAGTTGACTAAGCTTAAATTTCAAGGCAGCATTAAGTTGAAACAGTGAGACTTTTTTTTTTTTTTACAGTGAGTCTAAATCGTTCTAATTCATTTGTGCTCGATTTGTGCCATTAGAATACTGAACATATTCCCCCTAGGAATAACAAATATATGCTAATTCAGGGAGCTCTCCGTCCATGCCAACGGCTCCGTTCGTTCGTGCTATAGATGCCGTTAAAATGAGCATTCTATTTTTATTTCTCCTCAGTAAAACATTACAAATATCTGGAGGAAAATTGATGGCATGCAAGCCGCTCGTCCAAATTCCTGTCTTCTGTAGTTTGCAAATCTGCTGGTTTGCAAGGTTTTTCTCAATTTTATTGCCAGCGACTTCAAGCACCAAATCCAAAATTTGAATTTTGTCGGAACAAACTATTGCAACTTAATATCACACATTCGTGTTCTTGTTTGTTGCTATTTGTATTCATTTGTTACAAAAATGCAACATAGAACTAAATTACTGGTTTATATTCAAGTAACAAATATCACTGATACATAAATGCAATAATTTATACCAAGGTATAGCCTACCAACAAAAATATTTTTATCCGTTAAAGCAGGCTCTTTCATGTAACAAGGTTACTATGTATATTTTAATATAGCTAGCAAGTAGCCGGACTTTACCATCGACATCAATTGTTTTCTCACTTAGTAGCCTATTGGGTATTATTATTATTATTATTTAAATGTGTATTGCATTATGCATTTTGCAGATGAAATATTCGGAGCATAAACATTACCATGATATTGCTCAGCTGTATTTTCTCTTTGAGGAATAGGCTATGCGTGAAGGACAGCCAAGGTGTGTTTGTTTAAAATATCTTTGAATGAAATGAGATGAAATGTCTAGACTTGCATATCATAATTTAATGTGTTAAAAATTGCATGCCACACGCTCATGTGAGAATTTTTTTTTATTGCAAAATGTTAATAAAAAGTTTTACCTCGTTGATATGTAGCAACATTATCTATCAGTTGTTTTGTGGTATTTTTAAAAAAATTTTCACATTCAGTATAGCTTAAGGCTATTTTATCTTTGAGCACTTTTTCTACGGTCCATTGTTCTTTTTGTTTTCTTATGCAATGCGATAAATAATCGTTTGTAAGGTGGACAGAAAAACTTTAACATAATATTATAATATAGTAATATTAGCTGTTAAATGCAGTAATACCATGCAATTACAGTTACATATAGCCTATAGATAATGGCTTATTAAGTGCCTCTGTTTTCCCCCTTTTAAATAGGCCTATTTAAGAATAATTAAACCAGGATTTATTTTCACGGCACAAATTGAGCACAAATAAACGCGGCATTTGGTGTGGAGACTGTCTGGAATTAGGCTATTTATATGACCTAATTAATATTAACGAATATTCGTGGGGAATAGGCCTAGGTGTTTAATATTCTAATGGCACAAATCGAGCACAAATTAATTGGAACAATTTAGACTCACTGTTAAAAAAATAAAAAATAAAAAACGGTCTCACCGTTCAATTATGATTGCCTTGATGATTCTATCGCTTAGTCAATTGAGATTTACTGTTAGTGAAATACTTGGAGCTGAAGAAACTTACGAATTTAAAGCAGCACAACACACATTTTTTTTACATCTCTAGCGGCCGCGCTAAAACGTAAGTGGACGGGTAAAGGTTGCCGGTCTACGCTGAAGAAGAGACGGTCTATGGTACATTGGTTTTTTCCACGGCACGAAAATTGGCACACCGCGATCGAGCACAAAATGCAATGGCACCACGGTTGTTTGGAGTCGGGATTGGACAGCTATGGGAGAGAGAGATTGACGCTAAACTGGCGACCAGTTTTGTATATTTATTTCTGGGGACGGGAACTAGCTCCATGTAAATTTGCCACGGCACAAATCGGCACAAGAAGGGCCCATTTTGGCCAACAGTTCTAGGATGCAATGGGCAGAGAGAGTGACGTTTTCGTTGTGGAATATTTCTCAAATCATGAGGAAATCTCTGATGGTATTGTTTTGAGTGCTTATTGTTGAGAAATCTGACCTATCACACCCTCTTAAAGTCTATTTCTAAAGTGCAAATGTTCCTCAAAGCTAAGCCAAATATTTTGCGGCATGTTGCACATTTTGGAATGTATCATTTGTTGTTGCAATACGCATGTGGCCTCCCATGAGCGTGAAACTCTCTTTCAGTTGGCGAGCATGCTGGAACGTCTTGTCCAAGTACTCTGGACCGTTCTTGAGGCCTGTTCTTGTTTACAGCATTTTTTTTTTTAGTACCAACCGTTACAGAAAGTACTGTGGCGGTGCCATGGTACAGTTGTGTATTGGTAATATGTTACTATTTTTTCCCCTACATTTTTATAAATTAAAATGGGAAAAAATTACATAAAAATAAACACTTATTATGTAACAAAACACGTTATTGTATGAAAAAGTATGATAATATTTTAGTTTCATAAAATGAAACCAAGATTTTTAGATGGTACTTAAAGATACCATGGTATAACCACACTAACACGTTTTGTTTTTTTTATGAGTGACCATAAGCTATATTTCAGTATATGACTTTATATTATTGTGTGTTCACTGTGCTGTCATATCCTTGATAGAGATATTTTTATACCGATTAAAATTGTATCCAAATATAATTAAAGTAAAATTGAATGTTGGTGAGATTAGTCGTAATGTCAAATAAATAGGTTGATGGGAATAAGCCTTTTTCTCACATAATTAAGGAAAACTAAGCTAGTGGAAATTCCATGTTCGAGGCACACTTTGGCCCCTTTTCATTGTTCTGGAATGTTCCACACTTTCAACTCGTTCAGTGACACTCAGTTTTATTTTCTGTGTGGTCAGACTCATTAGGCCTAAATGTCCTCACTTGGTTGAAATAGGGTGTGCGTTTACTACCCATTGTGGGGGTCCATTCATGCTCCCCGTACGATTGCGATTTGTATATTATCTTGGAAACTGTGAGTTGTAGTGTTTCTGTCCATAGTTCAGGACAATAGAACTTTACATTTGGTTGGACTGAGGAACGTTGCATCATAGAATGTGTGGCTATGACATCATTACAGCTTGTTGAAAGGTTCATGATACAGAGCAGTGGCTGGATTATTACTTCTGTGCTGTTTTGAGTGCAAAATAGTGATTTCTCAGAGCACAACCGGCTGATATCACTCTTGTTGTACTGCTTGTTGCACTGAAAATGGTCTTTGTTGTGCAATTTTGATAGCTGATCCTACAGCCTCAGATTCAGCAGCAGATGTGTGTATTTAAACTAAAACACAAAAGAATTTTTACATTAATATTATATATTCAGTATTTTGTCTTGTATTAGTTCACAGAATTTTAATATTTTATCATATTTATACATGTATTACTCAGGTCTAATCTGAGGATGCTATTTCAGAAAGAATAAGAATCATATGTGAGAGATGAACCGAATTATTTTGATTCCGATATTTAAGCGTTTTACAGTAATCGGATATAGTTTTTTAGATAATATAGGGTCACCGAAATAAACGCCGCCAACTTGTGGCTGTTTTGAGGAATTGCGTGCGGGAAGGTCACCCATTGTCAGCCGACGATCGGAGCGGGGAAAACAAGACAACAACAACGGTGTGCACGGGTACTTGATTTACTGTAGTTGGTAATCTTTATTTAACATAACAGCCATTAATACATAAATGAGATGTATTACATAAATGCCTGATATGCGGTTTATGCAGCTTGGCTCGAAGAAATGGAGACAGACTCACGGAGTCATGTAAGATAATCCTTCAAGTCCTGTCCCAATAAAGACGTAATTTTGTGTGAATTAAATAATATGCAGCCATGAATGGGGGCATGTTAGAAATAAAAGTGCTGAATTTAATTCGCTATCTGTTGTCTATATGCTCATCGTCTCATGAACTCGGAGTCACGTAGGCTAAAATAATCCATCAAGTCCTCTCCCAATAAAGACATAACTTTGCAGGTAATAGATAGTAAAGCCATGAATAAACATTTCATAATCTGGAAGAACACACAACACATTATTAGTAATTCGGAGTATATACCGTCAGTGGGAGAAATGCAATGTATGAATAGATGTTTTTGTTTGATGGATTGTTTCAATATTCCAGAGAATATTATTCTGTGAATTAACATTATCCAGTGAATTATTGTTCACTCTTTAGCCTATTAAACAGCTTTTAAACCTACTAAAACTGTAGTTTAAATTGAAGTTGATATGACTCCTTTCCTTTTTTTATTTTCTCCATTTGAAAACATTACATTTATTTTTTTTATTGTTAATATTAGTGTTGTTGCTGATGCTTTAAATAAAATGTTTTTTTTTTATTGTTGTAATGTGAAGATTAAATTAAACATGAAAGACTGCTAATTTTTTTAACACTTTTTTTAAGATTACTGAAAGGAGGAAAAACCAAAGTGAAATATGGACTTACTTCACTCAGTCATTTACTTACTTCATAACAGTAAATAAATATTGGTTCTGCATATCAGTTATCGGGCACATAAACATGCAAATAATCGGCAGTATCAGGTCTTAAAAAATATGCAAGTATCGCACTGGTCCAAGGGGCTCCTAACCCCCCGACTTGGACCTGTTTATTCCACTAATACCGATCCCCACCTAAAGTAGGATTATAGCTTGCACAAGGCAATTTTTATCTCATACTTTGTACACCATCAGACAACTTTCCATCGGATATACACGGCGGACTCATGACCCTCACAATCACATGACTTTCCTAGCAACCACTAATGACATGCCCTTTCAGAAAAACCTCTACCGATTCAGTCTGGCCGTGCATATGAGCAAAAAACCCACGCTTAAACCTCAGTGCTCGTAATCTCTGCTGAATTATGGGGGCCGAGCTCTGCTGCTGAGAAGGGTTGAGGCAAAATGACCACAGCGTCAGCTCTCTGTGTTGGACAGAGGAGATAAGCACAGCCATCCTGTGAGTGTGTTTGCTGGCCTTAAGATAACACTGGAATGAGCCACAGCAACCACAGCAGAATGGCCTTCTGCTCTCATGGGACCGAGAACGGGGACGGCCCTGTGTCAAGCCCACTTACTGTTAGTGACAGAGTTGATGCTGCGACTTCAACATGCCCGGGAAACGCGCTAATGATGATCAGGTTCAACCACTAGTTGTGGAAGAACCACAGGGCTCAGAGAGGATGTTCTGTTTCCCAAATCGGCTTGTTTGGCTCTTAAATGCATTTAGGGATTCGTGGGCAGAACAAACTTCCAGTTGCCCCCTGTTTGTAGGCTGCACTCTGTCGCATAAACCTGGCTACAATATGGCGGCCTTTATTTAGAATGCATGCTGTGAATTTCAAAAGCCAGCACGTGCGGCAGTGGGTTCTTTACCAATAAAGCAAGGTCATAGTTGGTCCCGGTGTTGACAGTTACGTCTCGGAGCGCTCAGTTCACCTAGTACAAGCTTTTTTTATTTTGAGAGGTAGGTGTGCATTAAATGTCTAACTAAAGAACATTGTTTTTCATTTAAAGAGATCTTTGAAATTAAAAATAATTGTGACATTATTATTTTTTTTTGTAATTTAAGTGTTAACTTTTAAAAATCGACAAAATATTAAAAGTATGTACTTTTAAAAAGTGCTTTTTGTCCTCTCACCATTAACCCTGGCCTCCAAACTCCATCTACAATTCACTAGCAATAACAAGTAGCAAATTGGGGTTTTAGCAGGCTGTAACGTAAACTGAAGGCTATTGGCTAGTTAAATAAGGACAATGATTTTGAGAAGTCCCATTTTAAATTCCGTTTTTAACTTTGAAGAAGTTAATACGGGAAAAGAATTCCTGAAAGAAAAAGATTTGTTGAGACACCACGTGTACTACGGCTTTTAGATTTTAAGGTGTGAGCATGAGAAAGAATGCGACTTGTGGGATGTTAGATCTGTGGCAGTTTTCTCATCTGCGGCGACTGTATAGTAGTGCTGTATTTGCAAGATCAACGATCAAGGGCAATACAAACAATCTTGTGTTTTGTTAAATTAACATTTTTTGAGGACATATATGTCACATAGCTACACTGCAATTTGCAGGACCTTTTGGTTGTCACTATTTTTGAACAGGCCGCGTATCTTGAGGCGGAGGCAATGTGCTATTCTTTGGGGGTGAAAATAGTCCGGGGCACACTTTCCATAGAGAAGTTCCCACCAGCACCAAACGCCCCAAGCGGCGGGCGGGGAGACTATTATCTGTATCACCGGAGCTACTGAACCCTATGTGTTATGAGGACCACGTACAGACAATGCCTTATGTCTGGGAGAGGAACGTATGCAGGAGTACGGCTGGAGAACGCGGGTCACAAAGCAGCTCAGATACCGACCCCTCAATCAATAAGATGTTCTATTGAATTCGCGCACGAGCTTTCTGGAGCTTAGAGAATGATCTATTTGACGAAAGGCGGCTCCTCCCTGCACAGAGTCTATCCCTGTCGATCGCAGCATTCTGTTTATGGATGTCTTCACTTCATCTGTTTCTGTTTATGTAACCTGCTTTGCCCAATCTGAAATCACACTTATGGATGTTGCAAGCATGACATGTGCACTGTCTCGGGCTACAGATGCAGGGACAGATGAAGTTTGCGGTCTGTCTGGGTGATTTTGCGGACTGGTTTGGTGGGTGGTGGTAGCTGTAGGTGTGGCGATGCGGTTGGCTCTAGGATGGCTCTGTATCTGATGGGTGTCTGGTTCTGGTGGGTGGCATAGCGCTTGGTGTAACCTTGGGGGAAATCCTGCTCTCAAAAATCACTTCCATACGGGATGAGCAGTCTGGCTTCCTCGGACAAGTAGGGAAGGAGGTGTCGGATTGGTTTTGCTATTGAGATGTATTTATGAAGAGGCACACCTTCGGTGTGTGTGGCTTGAATTCCCATCTTTAGTCATCACGTCCATTCGCTCTAGGAGTAGCTCATCGTGCCAGTGTGTGGCCGTAATTAAAGTTTAAACAAGGCTAGAGTTTCACCTTTTTGCAAAGTTTCACTGTTTAGTCATATACTAAGTGTTAATGTTGTTAAAACAAGCCTTCGAAATTAAAATGGGGATGTGATGGGATAGGAAAACGAATCATTGAAACTGTTTCCTGATGAATAGTAAATTAATCCGGTGTAATTGGATGTCAGCTATTTTTTTTTCTCCCTAATGTAGAAGTCCGCTCAAGGAAGATGCAATTGGACTGTGTGCTGTTACATAATTTATAGAACCTGATACTGTTGTTTGCACACACACACACGTACTCGCACACACTCGCTGGCCTTAAGATAACACTGGAATGAGTTCAACCACAGCAGAATGGCCTTCTGCTCTCATGGGACCGAGAACGGGGACGGCCCTGTCAGCTACTCACTGTCTGAAAGTGCTCTGCTGAATCACAGCCCAGGAAACGCCTAATGACTGATGGTTCAAACTAGTGTGGAAGAACACACACACGTACTCGCACACACTTTTGGATCTTTCAAACCTGTTGCGCACATCCCACAGGTTTTCCCAAATGCAAAAAGATATTATCATCAATTGCTCTCCGTGATGTTGTTCCAAAACTGTATGACTTTCTTATATTTTGAAAAATGTCTTACTAAGAGGTCTCTTATGCTTACACAAGCTGCATTTATCTCATTAAAATATATTTAAAGGGGTCATATGATGTTGCTAAAAAGAACATTATTTTGTGTATTTGGTGTAATGAAATGTTTATGCGGTTTAAGGTTAAAAAACACATTATTTTCCACATACTGTACATTGTTTCTCCTCTATGCCCCGCCTTTCTGAAACGCGTAGATTTTTACAAAGCTCATCGTTCTGAAAAGCAAGGTTTTTTTGCTGTGATATTGGCCACTGTGATTGGCCAGCTATCCAGTGCGTTATGATTGGCCGAATACCTCAAGCGTGTGACGAAAATGTTACACCCCTACCATATTGTGATGCCCTGTCAGGCCGGAGCAATGATTCAAAAACATGAAAACCCATTATAAACTAGGAATTCGTTGCATCCAGTGGGGACATAATTAGGATTATAATGACTTATACTGTCTTATACTGCGTTGCATTGCATCGCGCCGTGTAGACATAAAACCATGTCTGCATTTTTGATTGGAGAAATGACAAACAACAAGCCTACTCTACACTTGCCAAAAAACTTGCTTTAAATATAAAAAAACGTACTTTGCAGTCTGTGAGTCAGAAACAGCCGGCATTGTAGTCTACTCTACCAGGATCAGTAAACAGTCCTCCATAAAATGTGCTGCACACATCTGAATATTTGGGTTGAAGTGTTCTGGAGCAGTGTTGTCAATACAACTTAACCACTGATTTCTAGTCGTGTCCATTTTTGGAAGGCAAACAAAGTAGTTACGCTTTCACAAAGAAACACACAGCGTCACACACGGCGACTAGAGTGAGCGGCGGCGGCTAGAGTGTGCAGAGGCCGGGGGCTAGAGTGAGGACGGCCGGAGGGCTAGAGTGAGCAGAGGCGCTGGGGGCTAGAGTGAGCAGAGGCCGGAGGGCTAGAGGGAGCAGAGGCGGCGGGCTTGAGAACGGCGCAGCCGTCGGATTCGACGTAGCAGCGGCGGAGGGCTTGCGGCAACCACATGTGACGACCCCGGGCTGGACTATCGTCCTCTTTTGGAAGGCCAAACAAAGTAGTTTCGCTTTCACAACGAAAAACACAACGTCTTCAGGACATGGCGGCGGCAGCAACAACAATACCACAGCGAGAATAGAAGTTACGCCTTCTTTCTTTACGTGAACATGTGGGCGGCGTTATGCAAATATATTCCCACATCGTGACGTAGATATGTGGTGGTGGCATGTTAGAACAAGCAGTTTTAGGTAGGTGTGGCTGACTCTTAACATTTATTAAGAATATCTCTTTGGATTTGAGACTTTAGTCTTTGCAAAATTACAGATCTTCTAAATGCACCAAGAGCTTGTAACACTCCAAAAAGAAAGGAAAAAATGAAATCGCATCAAATGACCCCTTTAAAACGTAATATGTGAAATATTATTACAATTTTAAATAATTGTTTTCTATTTTAATATATATTAAAAGGTGTAATTTATTCCTGTGATTGCAAAACTGAATATTCAGCATCATTATTCCAGTCCTCAGTATCACATGATCCATCTGAAATCATTCTAATCTAATTTTGGTGATCAAGTAGCATTTCTTATCATTATTAATGTTGAAAACTGTGATATAATTTTTCAGGCTTCCTTAAGGAATATAAAGTTAAAAAAATAGATTTTTTTTCAATTCAATTATTATTATTTTTTTAAAATGGCCCCTTACTGATAAACTTTAGAATGGTAGTAGGATTATTATTTGTTTATTTTTATAGTCTATTTTTATTTTATTTTTGGGAGATGAATATCCCTAAAACTTAAATCTTCTGCATCATTTCTGCTTACGGATGTGATTGATACCTCAAACCATACAGTTTATTGAAGAGAAGAGTTGTACATCTTATCTAAGCAATCAGACTTGCAATTTGTGCTAGACCGATAATGAAAAGTCTCAAAAAAGCCCATAGACCTACATTGAAGGAGGAACCCGAGCCATATCTGGGTGGGCTGTTTTGACTTGAGCCAGTAAGCAACCACCTAGAAACCACCCAGACCCCTGAGATTGTGATGTATTCCACCAGTGAAGCCCATTTTAGAAAGCACGTTTTGTGCCTGGCTTGTCTATACGGTTAGGATAGAGAGTGTTTGTCCCAGTTGGCTGCCGCTTGCTCAGACTGTTAGACAGAGCTGAATGGTGTCCTGTGAAAAACAATCAGTGGTTTCTGCCAGGCCCTGCTATTCTCGCTGTGCACCATTTAGATTGACAGCAACTTTTTTTTTTTTTTGCCACAGGCTTCTCTAGTTGGTATTTGGGGGTGAAATTTTGTGGGACAAACTAAATGCTTTTTAGTGCTTGCCAAGGTTTGCATTGCTATCACTATTACTATGGCTTGTACTTCCCAATATATCCCATTATATATCCCAATCAAACCAAGTATTAAACCTTTAACTTTTAGTGCATTTACTTAATACTTTACTTAATAAAGTGAAAACAGTCATATTGTGAAATCAACCTTAAATTATTATAATTTAAGATAATGCTTTTCTGTTTAAATATATTTTAAAATGTAATATATTCATGTGATGGCAAAGCTGATTTTTCAGCAGCCATTTCTCTAGTCTTCAGTGTCACATGATCTTTAATGGTTTGTTCAGATCCCTTTCACTAAAAATTAAACCTTTTAGAATTGAATAAATCTTCAAAAAGACTAACTTAAATCATCTGATGAATCCTTCACTGAATTAACTCCCTGAATCCATCAGAGCGGTCACCGATTGACTCACTTACTGAACTGTAAGTTATCATTACTTACAAAGCAAGTTTTGTGTATTTAAAGCTTTTGAACCTTTAATTAGTGTGATTTACTGGCTAGTTGTTCGTATGATGACATTGAGATAAATAGGATGTGTATATGTGACCTTTCCTAGAACTATCTAGACAGCTACACCTTGTTTTATGGCTGTGTTTACATGACGTAACGCCCATGATTTCATGTTGACTGTATTCTGGAGTGTGTCATTTTCTTGTCTGATTATCCCTTATACTGTCACACCACAAGTTGGTGTTTTTTCAGCTGTAATGGCATGGTATGTCTTCAACAGGATTTTATGGGAGGGATCCTTGTTCCCGCTCATGACTCATGGCTGAATTGCAAGTGTCAAGGGAAAAAAACCCTCCCACTCTGTGATCGGTCAGGCATTTAAAGCTTCTGCCACTTAACCACCAGATTTTATTTAACTGGCCGGGTCTATTTCCTCTCCTCAATTTACTGCCAGTTTGAGTTGAAGGGGCAGTTCTCATCAGGCCCAGTGGCCTTGTGGGAAGATTTCAGAACCGGGATAAATTTCTCCAGCTCAGGACACCGTAAATGGCACGCCACCCTCGTGATCACTCCGGTTACAATGCTACTACACAACTGTCATGGCCTAACCTTGGTCCTCCCATTTATTAACACACCTGTCATTGCATTTGCCATATTTGATTTGTGACACTGCAGTTGGTGGGGCGATAAATAACGCCTACCCACTCAATTTCGTATCTGGTAACTCCTTCACCAATGCAGGCTCAAAAAATTAAAGAGCAGACATTGTGTTATTGAACGATGGATGCACGCATGTGTTAAAAAAAGATATTAAAATTGTGTTCCTGTTCTGTGCTTTCTGGTGATTCATGTGCTATTAAAAGGTTTGGTTGTTGTGGTTTCTCTTAAGTGTGAAGTGCATGTGCTTACAGGAACTTTCTGACATAATTTTACACAGTTCCCAGTACGTAGTCATGCGATGATTACCAACATCAAATATGTACTTGGAAAGATGCTTTTGATCTGCTGTGCTACTCCTGCTGAGCGCTAACACCTCCAACAACGGGAGGGACGGGTGTGAGACAAAGGACTTGAGTCCATGAGAGATGACAACTTGCATCTGGAATTCATTAAGGACACTGATGTGAAACAGGCCCTTTATCGGAAACACTGTCATCGGGTTTCAGACAAGTGTCTCAAAAACTTTCTTTAAAACTGCTTAATAATCGTTGTCATTTTTGCTCAAGAGACACCTGTCAGGTCAAGTAATGTTGGGCTTTCTGCATAACTACATGACATTTCTGTTCTGTTACTGCGTGATTTTAAGGTAGGTAGTTGTATGAAAATGAAAATTATCTCTACAGATTCCAATGAGTAAGTGTTTTTAAAAATCAACATGAAATCAAAATCAAATTTACTTTATTTATTTAAAGGGGTCATATGATGCGATTTCAAGTTTTCCTTTCTCTTTGGAGTGTTACAAGCTGATTGTGCATAGATAAGATCCCTGAAGTTGCAAAGACTAAAGTCTCAAATCCAAAGAGATATTCTTTATCAAAGTTAAGACTCTGCCACGCCCCCCTAAAACGGCTCGTTCTAACACGCCCCCACATATCTAGGTCACTATGTGGAAATATTAGCATAATGCCGCCCAAATGTGCACGCAAAGAAAGAAGGCGTGGTTTCAGTAACCGCAGTTAGTGTTGAAGCAGCCGTGTCAGGGAGACGCTGTGTTTCAGTGCGTAAGCAAAAGCACTTTATTTGGCCTTCCGAAAGTAGATGCATTTAGGAATCTTTAAAAATACTTACAACAGAACAGCAATGCATTTTATGGACGACCGTTTCGTGAACCTAGGAGATGAGGTAATTCTGACTTTGCTATGACAATCTGGCGCTTCTGAATCAGCTACTGTTTTGTTATTCGTTTAAGTATTTGCTATTGACTATTCAAATGCAGAGTTTTGCGCATTGTGTGTGTGTGTGTGTGGGTGTGTGGGTGGGTGTGGAGAGAGCGGCAGAGAGCGGAGAGAGAGAGAGAGACGCGTCCAATCAAATAGTGGAGTCAGCTGTCTTAACCGCGGCTTGTGTTCTGCATCATTACTGTGTCTGTTCCCCTTTCGGGGCTTGAACTGATGGTAAAACTAACAAAATTATTAACTGGCTTGATATTTACTTTGAAAGATGAAGCTCACGATCATGGTAAGGGCCGTTACATTTCCGACGAGTGCTTGCGGTGTTCGGCCAATCACAATGCACTGGGTCAGCTGGCCAATCAGAGCAGACTGCGCTTGTCGGAAGGAGGGACTTTGTAGAAAACTAAGCGTTTGAGAGAGGGGGGGATAGAGGACCTACATAATGTACAGTATTTGAAAAATAATAATAATAATTTAAAGCATGTCAACATATTCTGTTACACCAAATACACAAAATAATGATCTTTTAAAAAGCATCATATGACCCCTTTAATTAATGTCCTTAGTTTGTTCATGTTATGTTAAAGATCAGAATGTATTCATTTGATGCAATTACTTGATCAAAAACAGTAGTATTATGAAATTATTACAGTTTGAAATTATTTTCTTTTGATATATATTTTAAAAAGTAATTTATTTCTGTGGTGTAAAGCTGAATTTTCAGCATCTTTACTTTAGTCTTCATTGTCACATGATCCATTAGAAATCATTCTAATATGCTGATTTGATGCTCAGACATTTCCCATGATACATTTTTTCCCCAGGAATCTTTACACTCCAATATAATAGCATTTCAATTAAATGGAAATCTTTTTAAATGAGAAAAATGTGTACTTTTGTTGTTGTTATTTTTCATTGGATACAAATTTTCTCTTGAAAAAATGTGCCACATTATGGAAGCTAAACATGCTACAAATGTAATTTTTATGTTGTCTTTAATAGTCTCACTGAAAAAGCGCAGGGTATTAAAGCACTGAATAAACATTTTAAAAACACATCACTATGATTTGGTGAGCATTTTTTTTTCTCCCTCTAGGACTTTGTAGTGACTGAGATCAAAGTCTCCTTTGTGCCTTTTGAAATTCACACTTTGCAACCTTGATTTAAAAAATCTGTCGCTAAAAGACCGAAGTGGAGGTCTGTGTCCCCGTGTAGGGGACACAAACACTGAAAGCCTGTAAATCATCCACCTTTTCTTCTATTTTTTTGATCACCTCGGTAAACACAAAAGGCTGCTGTGGAGCTCAGGCAGGTGTGCAGGTCCCTGCAGGTCTCTGCTTCAACTGCTTTTCCATAAATCTGAACTGGTTTTTGCAAAACATAATAGAGAGCTACACCTTAATAGAGACCTTTATTATATATTTAGATAGAAAATTGTAATAAAATTTCACATTATTACTGTTTTTACTGTATTTTTAATCCAATAAATCCAACCTTGGTTGGCATAAGAGACTTATTTTAAAAATACAAAAAAGTCAAAACCATCTGTTCTATTTGAATTCTATTTTATTTATTTTAAACTCGCATATCATAATTTGAAGCTATTTTTTGTCAAAACTTTTGATGTATGTTGTGTTTTTATGGAATATCTCATATTATGAGACTTTGGTTGCGCGCTCTCGATTTAAGGCTTTCAGTTTTGCAGTCCGGCAGTGATGTTTGATAATATCTGAACATCGTTATGTTGACATCTTACATATTCAGCTGAAATCTGTTGTCTGTCTTTTGCTCTTTTTGCCAAATCATCTCAGGGGCAGCGGTCCAACACATCTGTGAATCTGTCTTGTATGACCTGGACAAGGGTGTCTTTCTGTTTAACAAAGCACACTGAGCAAATGGCGTTACAAGCTGCTGTGGGTAAGGGTCTGTCAGCAAATGGGCTGGCTCTTCCTCTAGTGAATATCTGTCAGAGCTGTGCTTCATTTGTCAGGATGTTGAAGGAAGAAGGACAGTGTTCTCCTTTGCAGCAGAACCATGTGAAGAGATTTCATGTGTTTTTGTTCTTTTAAAAGTCCACTGCGGTCTATCAGATGGACCACACCAGCTGTCTAGGGTTGTTAACCACGTCCGCCCCGGATGAACCTCATGAAGTAGGACTAGACGTTGTCATCATGTCCGAGATGTTTTTTTGTTTACGAGGAGTTTGATGTTTGGTTCTGGACACCTGTAAATCCAGCTCTGTTGAGAGGCATGGTTGGAAAAGTCTTGGGGTCTGACAGATTTATCTCTGCTTTATTAGACCGCAAAAATCCAAGCTGTTACAGAGAGAACTTCTGGTTAGTGTTGTTCACAAACTGTCTCAGTTCACTGATAGTCATGATAGCAGAGCTCTCTGAGAGAGGTGGCAGATGTTAAGATAATCTCTAAATGATAAGTGAAGATCTTTTGGTTGTGCTGTAATTTCTTCCGAACTGCAGACCCAGCAGGAGATCAGCACCACTTGAAGGTAAGACCCTTAAATAGATTGGGTCTTATCGTGGCTAATTTGGTTTAACCATCTCATTCAAGATTTCACCTTAACACGGTGTCCCAACCAGCCATTACAACAACAAAACATTTTGTTGGTCACTTTTGGCTTCTGTTTTTATTCATCTTTATTATTTAAATTTTTAATGCAGAGATTTAAAATGTATACATATATAACTATATACAATGCTTAAATTTATTAAAACAAATTTATGTAAGGTTTTTAACAAATTATAGTTTGTGCTACTGCTGCTCTAAACTAACATTTACTGGTGATTACCAAAATAATTTTTAGCTTTCTATATGGTTTAGTCCTCCAATATGCGTAAGCTCTTTAGTAACAGTAGCAGGCTATTTCTAATGCTATAATATTATTGCTGTTATCTATGAAAGAAAGGCAGAGAGCTTTATAGTGTTTTTTTTTCATATACCCAATTACAGTCAAAAAGTACATAAACAATGCCAGCAAGAATACAAGCTGTTATGAAGGGCGTAGGAGGCCTTTTTTTAATGTGAATAAATACTATTTAGTTTAAGTTTATTTGCCCAATAAATGACAATACATTTTTTTGATTTAAACAATTTTTTGACAGGTTCCTAAAATTCCTAAAATGTGTTTTCTCTTTATTATGGCAGGTGGTCTAATAAATTAAGCACTGTATGTTTTCATAGCATTCAGGTGGCACGTTTGTTTGAAGGACATTGGGCAGAATGTGGAATAGTGTTTTTTTTGTCAATAAAATAAAAAAAAGAATCGTTTGTTTGAATGACATTGGGCAGAATGTGGAATAGTGTGTTTTTTTGTCAATAAAATAATAAAAATAATTTTTAATCGAAAAAATAATCGACCAACTAATCGATTATCAAAATAATCGTTAGTTGCAGCCCTAACTCACTTGTTCTTGATTCAAACTGAAACTTCAGTGTTTTTGAGTCTTTTTGAAATGATATATTTAAACAATTGACTTGTAAGAGTTACTTGCTTGATTCAAGCTGTAACTTTTGAGTTCATGAGTCTTTATGAATGATTTATTCAATGTATCAGCTCATTTGTATGTGATTGGAACTACACGGGTTGCACTGTTTTTGATAGGGGTGCGCCGATCCGATATTCAGTATCTGTATCGCTCTGATACTGGCATTTTCTACTGGCAAATCTGATATAGTGCGTATACTATTGTGTTATTGTTAAGCCCCACAAAAGGCACAAAAACATTATAAAGCACCATAAAGATTCACATAGTTTAATGTGAGGTACAGGTGAATATTCAAGTCAAGTTCATGTAAACTCTTCTCTCCGCTTGCTTGGATGTCAGTAAATGCCCTAAGCCAACCCCAACTTGATGGGGGATTTATGGCTGTTTTTTGTCAGTAGAAGTGTGCTCATGCCATCCCCAGAGCTAACCCGCTGGTCTGCAGACACGTCCTTTCCCTTCCAAGCTCAGCCCCTCGTGGTCTCAGTCTTGCCCTTGACTGACCCAGCCTCAGTCTGACTCAGTTCTGCAGAGCGTCTGCCTCAGCTAAACCTCTGGTGACGCACATGTTATTTCAGCAAGTAAGCTGCGATATATCAGCAGAAAAACCTTGTGAAAGTCCATTAATGTCTTTTTCATAGTCGAGTCTCGTCAGTGAAAAACAGCCTCTCATTCCTTCAGTATATCCTCTCACAATTTTTTTTCCTCTCTCGTCCTGCTGAGCACTTTGGCTTGTCTTGCAGGAAGTGCTGAATTAAGGAGTCATTAGTTGACCTGGGTTACAGGCATGACAGAAAGAACACGTCCCTGCGGCTCCTGCTGCCGTCATGGCCCACCCGTGATTGATTCAGAGCTTATAGCCTGGCAGCAGTAAGTTTGCATGGGGGAAACACCGGTGCTCTTTATTAGCAATAATATAATAAACAGTGTTAGTTTTGTTTTCACTTTATTATTTATTCTGTTTCACCTTACAATAGATCCACCAAGAATCAATATAAAAATTTATTTGTTTATTTATTTACTCATTTATGCAATTTTTTATTTAAATGCATTTTTATTCCCTCAGAGTTCATTACTTTTGGTTTTGCATCAGTCTCTGACATTGATACTTTTGTTCTTGTGCACATATGAAAATGAATGCAGCGAGTCCAGGCATCACAATCCACAATGATTCACACAAACTAATTCACCCTCTGGCTAAGACCTCACAGAATTGCTCTAGGGAAAGCAAGTACTACATGGAGAGAGAGAGACCTTGATGTTGTTCCTGTACGCCGCACATATCCTGACCCGCAGGCTGACCCAACCGAGCCGTCTCAGTGCTTTGTGCAGATGATTAACAAATGAACTCGGTCTCACCCCGTGATTAACGAGGGAGGTGGAGAGAGAGCATAACTCCAGGATTCATAATCTTCTCTGGGTTTTAAATGTATCTTTACCTAGCTTAACCTATCAGTTTGGTCATCGGGGCTTTTTTCCTATCACCTGTCCTATTTAAAGCATATGAATGTAGACGTAACCATTCGTTTTTGCCATGCCTTATTAAACGGCCTGTTTGGGCTTGTTTCCTTGCTGGCATAGATTATAAACATCACTAGGTGACAGTTTTTATAAATGTTAACTTTTAAGAAACAAAAATCAGGACATTCACCAGCCATCGAGTCAGTTCACATTTCACGTACAGCTGATATGGTAGATTTATTGCCTTTTTTTTTTATTTTTGGCTTAGATGTTTAAAAGAATAGTTCACCCAAAATTTAAATGAGCTGAAAATGTATTCACCCTCAGGCCATCCAAGAAGTAGATGAGTTTGTTTCTTCATCAGAATGCATTTGGAGAAATGTAGCATTACATCACTTGTTCACCAATGGATGCCCTGCAGTGAATGGGTGCCGTCAGAATGCCCAGAGTCCTAACACTGATAAAAACATCACAATAATCCACAAGGAATCCACACGACTCCAGTCCATTAATAAACGTCTTGTGAAATGAAAAGCTTGGATGAAGTATTCCTTGAACAGTTGTTGAGCAATAAACTATTGAAAACCAGCTAGTTCTATAACTTTATAACTAAAAAAAAGAGAGAAAAACTTGTATAAGATTTGAAATTGTGTTTGACATGTCATCTGTTTAATGTAAATAGGGATGCTCAAACATGTACATGTTCAAGAAGCTGCCAGGACATTAGTAGGGCTAGACCAGAATATTCGATTATTCAAATATTCGTTCGGTGTGTTGGCATTCGATTTTCAATTTTGAGATTCGAATATTCTTTTTTTCTTTTTCTTTCCCCCCCCCCCGAACACCTGGCATCCCCCGCGAAACGGTTCTCATTCGCGCTTGAATATGAATCGCCCATGAGTGAACGTCATAAACGTCATGATTCAGTTCATCTGCCGAAGACCTCAGCTGTGTGGGAGCACTTTAAATTGAGTGAGGACAAGACAAAGGCAGTGTGCCAAATATGCGATTTGAAACAGGCCTACCACAACAACACATCAAGTTTGAAAAATTTGTTCTGAAGTAGAGTTCTGGAAGTAGTATGCCTAGGCCTATAGTATATTGTTGGTGTAAAAAAACGAGCTGTTTTATCCTCCATGTTAATCAGTAATTTTACACATGATAAAAACGTGCACTTAATTTGCTTGGAAAATACTTGTGAATACGGCAGTCATACATTTTTTTTACAGTAGCCCAGCCTAATAATAATTTGTCTATGCTACCGTGTTCATTTATTATAGTTCATTGAACTTCATTCATTTATTTTTCATTCTTCTTTTATTTAAATAGCCTACCCTTTACGGTGTCCTGTATGCGCTGTTCTGTAGTTTATTAATTCTGAACGTGTCACGTGTCTCCATATTGCACCAAAATGCGACACGGCACTTCCTTGGGTCCGCAGCAACACACCCGCCACGCGTAAAGTCGACTGGATGAATGGTTCTCGACATAATAAAAATGCAAACAGACAGATAGACACACGGAGATTCCTGCCTTTATTAGAGAGAAGAATATGTTCAGCCCCCTCCCTCCGAAGCTTCGAATATTCGGTGTTGATTACTACCGTAGCATCGAAGCTCAAAAAATGGTATTCTGATCAGCCCTAGACATTAGTAAAGGTGTCTACATGCAGAGCAAAGTCGGCACAGGTTTCTTTTTTTTTTTAAAGCTTAAATGCTGTTCTTGTCCCCTGCTAATGGCTTTAGCATGTCTGATTTTATGAATACCATTGCATAAAAGTGACCTGAGAGTTTTAACAGCATTTTGTGGTGGTTTAGAAATGGTAGTGATCGTGGTTTTGTAGAAAACAGAAATCTGTTGCTTGTGTAAATAACAAATGCTGATTATGCAACAGTTTTGTGGTAATTTTATGGATTTCATTTTTAAAAGTGGCGTTTCAAGATCAAGATGATTCAGATCAAGTGGGTAAGGTTTTATTTAAAAATGATCATTTTGAACTGAAATGTTAGTTATTTTGGAGCAACTCTAGTTTAAAAAGTTCCCCAATGTCTCTGATAATTATTAACCAAGCACTACAGCTCTGAAAAGAGTCTTTCATAGCTGGTGGTTAAACTACAACTTTTTGCGTTGTTGTGAACCCCTTGATGGATTTATTTTTCTGCTTTATGTAGGTGGATTAATCTTTCAACTGGCTGTTGCATGGCATGGTTTTCATTCCAGCAGGGTCAAAGTAGCACACTATCAGACTGCTGAATGTCTGAGTGCCAGTTTGATGTTAGAGAGTGGATGTGAGATGATTGTCATCATACTCACCTGATATAATCTGTAAATACTGCTTCCGCCAAGCTGGGACAACTACATGCAGTGAAATCGCAATGCTGAGCTTGCAGTAGTTTGGGTTGTAGTTAAATTGACAACCAGGTGTTCATGGATTGCATTGTTATAGATGTTGTTCTAAATGGCATTTACTTTTAGTCTTGTTTCAGGAAAGATCTGCTGAAAACTGCTTTCTCTGTGACTACATGCAGATCTTCATCTTATTATCTTCGTCCTCCACTGTCTTTTTCTCCATATTTTTCTATTTTTGTTAGTGCCGAGTGCCTGTTCCTCACACGTTGGCAGCATTACTTCATCTAATGAGCTGTGTGAGATTGTACTGCGGTAAAAGTTGTAAAAGACAAAGTTCAATCCCAGTAAACCAATAAACGGTGAACTAGATTAGGACTAAAGAAATAGGCCTAAATGCTGTTTGAAAAGCAACCAACCATTTTTAAGTGTTTTTTTTTTTTTACACTTTCTGTTTGACGTCAGAGTTTGGTTCATTTGAAAGCTGTTTGGAAAACGGGCATCTGTCATGTGGTCTGCAACTGACATAACAATCCGGGTGAATTTGTGAAAGAGAACCGCTATGAATCTGGTAATCTCATTGATGCCCATGTTTGAACCGGACTCTGCTCTTTTCCCCATGAAGAGCTTGTGGGCTAGGGCTGCACGATTATGACAGAAATTATAATTGTTGATTATTCCCTTGAAATTCCCTGCACTATGTTTGTACTTTCTTCTACACTGGAAGCTCCTGTCATCAAGTCAAATTCCTTGGGTGTAAAACTATTGAGTATAAAGCTCTTCTGATTCCGAAATTGTAATTGCGATTATTAATTACGATTATCACAATTTACATTGATGATGTTTTATATAGGGGTGCTCTGATGATTTGGCTACCGATCGGTGGTCTCTAAAAAGGCCGATCTCAAGCTGATGACGCTGCCGTGAGAGTTTTGGCACGACCTGCAGTAGCACCGTCTCGGCTCGTCGGCTGCTGGCGTGAATAATGCTGAAGGTGAGGTAGGATTCATATTTCTTCATTAAATAACTTTTAAAG
The DNA here is from genome assembly GCA_018155175.1 of Sinocyclocheilus anophthalmus. NCBI lineage: Eukaryota > Metazoa > Chordata > Actinopteri > Cypriniformes > Cyprinidae > Sinocyclocheilus > Sinocyclocheilus anophthalmus. The sequence goes on from JADLZN010007504.1 coordinate 103,729, forward strand.
TAATTTGAAAACCTTGTGTGAGGAGTAATTTCACAAACAGCGTGAGTGAATCACCGCACGCGCTCTCTCTTTCTCTCAAAATACGCAAATGGCTTCAAGTCACCACACATCGCGTCTGTCTATAAGCAAGCTGCACGCAGAACAGTTGACACAGGAATTTTCACTTGCATAATCGAGACAGTGTCACATCGTCACTAAAGTTTATAAATTGCATTACTTTTTAATTCTTGCCAGTGTTTAGCCATTCAGCGTTTGCGCGCTCTCCTGGAGACCGTGCAGTCATGCACACTCGCAGCGTAATGCCAAGTTCACATTATTCCGTTTACAGTGCATACGTGGTGCATATTTTTTCCGAGCTCATGTTAACGGATTAAAGCGTTCACTGCACACAGCTGTGGTCCGGCAGTGCGTTCAGGAGCGGTGTGTCTGCAGCAGTGCAGAGATTGTTTCCGCAACGAGCCTATTTTTTCTGCGATGCAAGCGCTGAATTAAAGTAACAGCGCATTGTTTGCAGTAAATATGAACATGGATTGACACGAAAATGTAGTAATTACACCATAAATGCATATAATTAAAGTCTGCTGTGTTTCACAGTCAACACATATGGCTTTTTAGCTAGGTTTAAAGGGAAAGAGCACTTTTAGATAAAGCAATAATAGATGGCACTTTAGATGGTAATAAAGATTCAAGCGCAAAAGGAAAGGCAGTAGAGCTGACTATTTCTGTCAATGGTAAGTTTGTGATAACGTAAGAAAAGTAGCTTAAATGTTTTGCCACTTGCTTGAGCAACTTAATATATAAATCTAGAAGTAAATGCAAAAGTAAAAAGCATTGAATAATGTGTTGCTTATATTTGTGTTTAAACATGTCTGTGAAAGATTGTATTACTGTACTGTGTAAAAAAAAAAAAGAATTGCAATGCTGAAAAAGCATTTTCAGGGACAATGTTTGGATTTGAAATCAAACTAATGTATAAATGTTGTGTTTGTGGTAAACACAGATCAGTAGCGGACTGCTGTATGAAAGCCGTCCATGCGCTTCTCTTCACAGAGTCACATAAGGAGAATTTCCCCCATTTCCAAAAATGGAAATTCGGCATGCTTGGAGTATCACTATAAATAGTTATAAATGATAAATAGAAGGCTTAAAAAGACGGTATATCGGTATCGCAGATTACTCTGTCTGTGATCGGCGATCGGTGATCTGGCATCTCAAAAATCCTGATCTGGAGCACCCCTTGTTTATACACATTGTTTTTTGAAGCAACTGCATGATCATATTTTTATATGAACATAAGCAAGAAAACACTCAAACTTTAAAAGTTTATTGCTTTTCTCATAGTTTTAGCCCAATTGTCAACTATACATTGGAGTGGTTTCTTTCTTTTAATATAATAAAAAAATATTCAAAAAAGGAAAATATGCATGATATTATAATGTTATACTAAAACTAAAATCAAAGCAATGGCAAACCCCTTAAGATAACATGTAGAAAGAAAAAAAAAGCATCTTAAGCACACAGAATAACATAAGCGGACTTTGAGCGATTATGTAATTGTGGCATCCGTAATTGTAATCGCAATTAGAAATTCGATTTAATTGTGCAGCCCTATTGTGGGCACTGATGAAACGTGCCCGGCTGGACTCGTGGTGGTCTCAGGTGTTCTTGTCTCATGGGCGTCTTAGTCTGCCAGTGTGGCTCCACTAATTAAAGCCATCAGGGCTCAGAGGATGTTCACACTGACAAGGAAAATTACAGTCACTACAAACTCCTGCGACATCCGCATGGAGACTCGGGCATTAATGTCAGCCGTTGAACACGAGCTGCTAGTGGGGAGGAGGATTATTATCTATCATTTATTTATTTAGGCAAGACAAGACTTTAAAAAAAAAAAGACCGGCTGGCACTTTAAATTTAGAAGGCTGACAGGCGCAGCTTCAGAAGGTTCTAATTGGTTTCCCTCGACTCAGTGAAAATAGACTTTCTTTGACATTCTTTCTTTCTTTTACATAGTTGGAATGGGTCATGATGGTTGAGTATTCATAGACTTTTCTAGTTGATCGATTAGTTTGACACTTAAATTTAAGATTGTATAATGTTTTGAAAGAATACTCTTATGCTCATCAAGGCTGCATTTATTTGATTAAAAGCACAATAAAAAGAGTAATATTGTGAAATATTATTACAATTTAAAGTAACCGTTTTCTATTTGAAAATATTTTAAGATGTCATTTATTTCTGTGTTGACAAGGCTCAATTTTCAGGATCATTAGGGGCCATTCACATATTGTGTCTTTTGCACACTCAAGTTTGTTATTTCAAATGTAGCAAGCACACTCAAATAGAGAGCTTGTCATGACACCCTAGTTTTTTCCAGGTGCGTGTGCGCCGCAGAGATAAAAACATCTCAAATTTTCAGAATGCCGCAAGTGCACCGCAGGTCATGTGACAGGAACCAACCAATCACATTCACCCTTTCCATAACATTGAAAGCTGAGCCAAGATGGAGGAACAGCTGATCATAGCTGTACAGGGATAGCCATTTTAAAATAAATTCAGTATAAATTTAGTAGCAGAGCTACTGCAAGCAATTTTCAGTGTTGGAAGTGTTGCTGTTATCCTTTGCTGAAACTTCCGGTTCGCCATCTTTTGACCCTCTAACTCTAGCACTTTCTATTCTGTTTTAATTCTACTTTATCTATTTATCTTTTTTTTTTTTTTTTTTTTAAAAAAAGCCTAGCTTTCTATTTTTCTATTCTACGCTACTGTTTTTCTCTGTGTGTGGTGTGTGTGTGTGTGTGTAGATATATATAAACATACCTTGCTACGTGTACTGCATTAGGCTAACTGAGACTTGTCATTTGCACTTACATATTGTTGCTCTTTTGTTAGTTTTGATTGCTTCTATTGTCCTCATTTGTAAGTCGCTTTGGATAAAAGCGTCTGCTAAATGACTAAATGTAAATGTCATGGAGAGCGTAGGTCATGGTTGTTTAGCAACGGCAGAGGCCACAGGAGCGCAAGCTCCCGAGCACTTTGGAAAGAAGGAGAAAGCGACACTGCTCCCATTTTCCACGCATTTTTAGGTACGACATGTGAAAGCGACCCTATTCCAGTCTTCAGTGTCACATGATCCTTTAGAAATCATTCTAATATGCTGATTTTTCAATGTTGAAACCAGTCGTGCTGCTTTAATATTTTTCAGTAATAATATTTTTGTGAGAACTGTGGAAATTTTTTTTTAGGATCCTTTAATGAATACAAAGTTCAAAAGAACAGCATTTAATTGAAATCTTCTGTAAAAAAATTGAATGTCTTTACCTGTCACTTCTGATGAATTTAATGCATCCTTCCTGCATCATGTAACACGTTACTTTAAGATGATGATGATTTTGATTTGACTTTGCACAGTAAAACCCACTTGCAAAAGTGAAATCCCCTTCAAAGCACTGCCGCTACAGTCATTCACATTCAGATAGACATCTTTGGCTGTTGCATCATGTCTCATGCTGTTTTTGCACATCCCTATTAAACGAACAGAATGCAAGTAGATAGAAGGCTTATTTTAGATGCTTTTTGTAACAGTAGGTGCTCAGCATGAGACTGGATTTAAAGAGTTTAACTTGGATTTCATGGGTTTGCATAATGGTTATTCCAGCTGAAGATTTGAAAATGTTAAATGAGTTTAACAGTTTCTGCTAGCTCTCAAGTTGCCCTTTTTCACAAAGCGATCCCTCAATCTCAGGACTTTAAATTGCCCACCTGCCATTGCCAATAACCTCCGTGAGGGGAGATGGGCGGCCTGTGCTGTAAATCAACTCAGGCTTGACACTTACATAGTCATGGTGATTGTTCCTCTTGTTCCCTCTGTCTGAGCTGGTGCCGTTGGATAAGTTGAGCTCTTTTAAGAAGTGGCCTGTTGCCCTACTGTCATGAGAGCCGAATGACAAAGGTGCTGGATTGTGATGTTTGCTTGAATGCGTTGATTTGCTATTTTTAAATTTGCAAAGTCAAGCTTCAGCTCAATATTGACAATAATGTGCAGCACAGTATGGGTATCATTACCGTGCTGAAAAAAAAAAAACAATAGAAACTATCACAGAAATTCTTATAGTTTCCATTAAACCATTACAAAATTCCTTTTTGTTTTGGGCATTATTCCAATAGGAATTACTGTTGTTCTATTGGTTGCCATCTGCCAGATTACATCCCACCAATAGAATCCATCAAATAGACACCATTATAGTTTACATTAAAACCAATACAATTCCCATTATAACCCTGAAATCCATTAAATTTGTTATTGTGTTTTGGGAGGGGTTCTATTGTTTTTTTTTTTTTTTCAGCAGGCAAGATTATAATGGTATAACTACTTTTACAGAATTAACTTAATTACTGAATTTCACAGAAAATATTTGTTTATTTTTTATAAATAAAGAACTGTATTTCAGTTATTAAAGTATTACATATGTTACATAAGCTGATTTATTCATTTTAAGTATTTGGGATTTTAAGAACAAGTGGAAAATGTGCTGAATGTTTCATTTCATCCAAGTGAAATTAGCAAAGCAGATAGACTGGATTTACATTAGTTTTAAACGCGAAGTCAGGCACGAGTCGACACAGGTTGCGCGCGTGCGTCAAGCCTCATCCATACTGCCAGATGCACTCGTGGAGACTTGCGGTGCGGGGTGCGGAAGTAACCGAGCATTACGAGAAGGATGCGTGAGTGCGGCAAGCGTGAACAGTTGTCTGGACGCGGGAGTTAACGACGCGTGGGGTAGAGAAGAAGAAGTGTGAGGATGAGGAAAGGCAGAGGGAGTAGTCACGACACAGGCTGCTGTATTGTGCGCTCTTCTAATTGGGAATAGGAACAGCATCATAACTTATTTCAGGTTTAATCTTTGGGGAGATTAAAAGGTAAAGATAATGGTCAGTAGCAACAAAATAACATCTAAGACGTATCTTTTATTCGCCCAGTCTGAAAATCACGAAACATACGGGCGCTTTTTGATATGCGCTGTGACGCAGCTCTTGCAAATTACCTTTTTTGTTCATTGTCTGTCATTTCGAAGCTTAAGTTGCATAGGTTTTTCTATCAATCTGACCCAGCAGTTGGCTAGAGCAGTGCTGATTGGGGAGAACGGAGGTGTGCTCACTCTATTGATTAGTAAGACTGCAACTCAAGGCTGGCAGTCATGCATATGCTCTGGAACGGAGTAATATCGCGTCCATATAGGCTTTGCGATTAGGAAATCGCAACGTCTCAAATTTCGATTCGATTTCGATTAATCACACAGCCCTAGTGGTATGTATGTTACGATGTTGTCCAATGTTGTTTGAACCTCAGCGTTCTTCAATGCTGCATCTTTTGTGTTCTGTAGAAGAAAGTAAGTCATATGGGTTTGGGAGGACATGACTCTGAGTCCTGGTTCCTTGAAGAGCCCCAGGACCACCTGTTCTTTGGTGGAAACGTGCAGAACTGGTCCAGATTGTGCGCTTAGACCTCCTTGGTCCAGTTGGGCTTGTTTAAACTGGCGTATGAGATCTCCAACAATAACTTGCTACTGTAGTGAAGAAATGTCCTGTTATGGTGTTTGCTCTCTGATGCTGTACCTGAATCAGGCTTGAACGGTTTGCTTTCTCTGCCAATATGTAGTCAGTTTGGGTCTTTTTCTGGGAGTATTTTGTGCTGGAGATGTTTGATCTCTTTAGCTTGGAGATTTAGGGTATTTTGACCGTGAACCGAAAGCTTTTTAAAAGTATTTTTGTTAGATTGCATTTCTCAGTGCAAACCTCACCAGGGAAGGTTACGAATAAGCCGTTTGCTTAAAGTGACATAATTTTCTGCAATGACACAAGGAAGTGGTCAGTAAGAGAGCACTTTGAATTCTCAGAAGAGGCGTAGCTGTTGTATTTGTTACCATTGCTTGAGTGGTGTCAAATCACATGGATTGAGATTGGTTCATCACAATGCAGTGAATCTAGAGAGTGTGCAACATGATCTCACAGTCACACTCCAAAACGTCAGCGGTAAGAGCCAAGAAGTGATGTAGTGTACTGAAATTATTGCTGCATGATCAAAGTCTTTTCTATTGTGCAAATTAACCCTCCCAAATTCCAGAAGGTTTGTCTTGTTGTTTTCTCGAGGGGTTTAGGATTTTGGCCTGTTTTTTCCTCGCTGTCTCTGCATGTGATGGTTTTTCAAATCGCCTGATCGGCTTCCACGGTGGACGAAGCAGAGTCCAACCCGGGGTCGTCACATGTGGTTCGTCAAATCCGCCAGCCGTTCCGTTCTCAAGGCCGCCGGCCATTCCTCACTCAAGCCTGCCGGGCGCCACTCACTCAAGCCGCTGTGTGTTCATTGTGAAAGCGAAACTACTTTGTTACTCTACAAATATTCAGCTGTGTGCAGCACATTTTATGGAGGACTGTTTCCTGAACCTGCAGAGTAGCCTACAATGCGTCTGTGCTCAAAGGCTGTTTCTATATAGTTGTGCAGTTCCAACTTTGCAAGGACAGTCTGACGCTTCTGACTCACAGATTGTAAGTATGTTTTTTTTTTTTTATTTAAAGAATTTGCCACTGACAATTCAAACGAGAGTTTTGGGCAGTGTAGAGTGTAGATTTCTCCGGTCACAAATGCAGACATGGTTGTATGTTTACGTGGCACAATACACAATGCGTAAAAACACAGTATAAGTCATTATAATCAGTAATTATGTCCCCACTGGATGCAACAAATGCCGTGTTTGTAATGGGTTTTATTGGTTTTGTCTCGTCGCTCTGGCCGGGACATGGCATCAACATTATGGTAAGGGGCGTAACATTTCCATCACTCGCTTGAGGCATTCAGCATATACCTCGCTTTTCAGACCGATGAGCTTTGTAAAAATCGACGCGTTTCAGAAAGGCGGGGCATAGAGGAGAAACAATAATGTACATTGTGGAAAATAATGTGTTTTTCGAACCTTAAACCGCATAAACACGTTGCATTACACCAAATACACAATAATGTTCTTTTTAGCAGCATCATATGACCCCTTTAATTGCCACTTTGAACGATTACGTAGTGCATCTGCAATGATAATCGCGATTAGAAATTCAATTAATTGTGCAGCTCTATATTCTAGTATGTATTTTTATTTTAGTTTTTTTGTGAATTGAGTAAAATAAGCGTTCATCCAAATTCAGCTATTTTGTATACATGTTTTTGATCATTAAATTGTATTTGTGTTTATAAGTAGTTCTAAATTGATTCGATTGATTGATTCATTAATTAAACTGATTGAATAAAATACGTTCATCTATATTCGGTTGTTGTTTGTACAAATTTATAATATTTAAATTTGATTGTTATTCATAATTTTATTTACAGACCATTTATAGATACCTGTTGACTGCTAGTTATAATATTTTTTTGAAACTGATTGATTGAAACTGTACAAAATAATTTTTCTGATTTTAATAATACTTTCATTTCTATTAAGTGTTGCACTCTCAGTTCTGTTTAATGCATTTCACCAAATGTAAGCATTTTTAGATTTTCCCTGTTGTGCAGAAAATGTGAAATTGCTACAGATATAGTATTGCTGAATTGGAATACCAACAACAGCAGCAGCAGTGATCCTATTTGACTTCTTAGATGCCTTGGCTCATTGACCGCTAACGCTAGTACTGAACAGAAGGCCATCTAAAGTTGTCATGTTGATTCTAATCAAAACAAATATCTGACCACAGCTGGTGTCTGTTGCTGTTTGTCACACCTCTGCTCAACTTGTCCGGAGGTTCTTGTCCTTCTGCACAGCTGAGTCTTGCTCTTCAAATCTGAGCCCTTAAGCACCGTATCTAGAATATTTCATGCTATATAGTTTCTGTTGTTGTTGAGTCTGCACTGTTGAATACAAAAACTTTGATATATTATCATGGTTGTCAGTTTTATTTCCCAAACACTTTGATTGAGGTTAGTAAAATGGTTTTCTTGCTGCCATACCATCACATGACACCTTGGCACATTTGAGAGCTTAATTTCTCTCTCGCTTGATGTGATTTCCCATTTAATTCCCTCCCTCATCTTTAATCTGGCAAAGAAATAATGGCTGCCAATTACCAAGTTAATTATGCGGTTATCCAGATGACTTGATGGTGGTCTTGGGAGCGTTTTAGGAAAGGGTCAGGTGTTGTGAGGAAGCACGAGACTGAATAACTTCGCCTGACTGTTTGAGGCTAAGTGTTTCCAGGTGTTCCTGGTGAAAGAACCGAACTTTTGATGGGATAAAGGCGAATGTGATGCTGCTTGAATTCTGAAGTGTCTGCAGGCAAGAAATGTAAAGTCCGACACTCCGCGCTGATGCTCTTATTTAAACCTACTGCAATCTAGTCATTCAAATCGGAATCAGTTTAATTAGGTGGAAAAATGTAATGTGACTCATTTAGGAAGACCCAGAGAGAGTATTTTTTTATATGCATGACAGCGTGTGCGAGTGAGAGAGGAGCGCTTCAGCAAAGGAGACGTGCGCAGCTTTCTCTTTCATGTCAATGCACAGGAGAGTCCTTTTTTCTTCTTTTTGCTACATCAGTGAATCATTACTAGCAACGGAGGACACAGACGTTCCCGCTGAATCACTGCTACCTGAAAGTCCTTGTCTTTTTTGCAGCAGCAGCAGCAGCCGCCGACTGGAAGATGGTTTTGACACTTTAATAATGCACAAAGTGACGGGCAAATATTAACTCTCTCTTTTCGATTCTCGGGCTCTGTTCGGCCTAGCAAGAGAGGAGGCCGCAGGGCCTGTTTGTTGGCAAGATGTAGAACGTTGGAGCTCGATGCATTATTCAGTGGCTTGGCTGCTTGTCTCTGCTTAGCAGGTGACAGTTGCCAGACGAACAGGTAAATAAATCTGATAACAGGGTTTGATATAAAGCTACAGCCTGGAGGAAAGAAAAAACAAAGGAATTGTTAGAGAGAGATGTGAGACTTATGTCTGGACCTGGATTGGGGGGAAAGCTGTAATAGATGCTTTGCATGATTGATTAACTATTTATTTAATTAATAGTGAGCCCAAGTATTTCACTTTGATCTGATTGCTTAACATTTCCGTTATCTTTGCTCACTGTTGCAGCAACTGAGGGTGTATGGATTTGTTATTCTCTGGCCTCACGACGTTGGGCGTCCTGTCAGTACTTAGCGCAAAGTATCTCGGTTCATTCGTGCCCTTTTTGTAAGATGGATGAACCTTTGCAGGATGTTTGGATATCTTTACTTGTCCTTCCTCTTCTTGTTACAGGAAAAACAGACTCCGATAGTGTTAAATTGTGGTAGCTTTTTATGTGAAATCACTGCAGCAGCACATCTTTTTAGTGACGATGTCAGTCTGATGGTATGGTGCACTATTATATAATTTCTTGGATTTGGTGCACCAGCTTCCTGAATATCCAGACAAACTGTTCTTCCTTTTCCAGGAAATCTGCACTTAAAAATGTCTGTTCTAGACAGATTTTGTGGTTCCTCCATTGCAGGTGCAGGGTTCCCACAGTCTAAAAGCCGTTTTTTTTTTTTTTTTTTTTAATATATATATATAAATGTCTGCGAAATCCATATCTTTAAAAAAAATGAAGGAAATTCCTATAATGAATATGCTTCCCCCCCCCTTGAAAATATTTCTTCAGCAAGATATTGCTTTTGGGCAGAGAAAAACTCACAATCTGTGGTGATGTCGGATTTGTGAGTGTATCACTCTTTTGAATTGGTTTGAATTGATTTGTTTCAGAGAATCTGTCTGTGAATCTTTTAGAATGAATGATGTTTTTTTATTTTTTTTATTCTCCAGTAAAGGTCATTGAAAAGCCATAGAAATTTAATTTGGCAAAAGTTGGGCTCTGCAGGAAACCAGTCACGTGTCCATTTCAGGAGGTTGTATGATATGCACTGTATGACATTTGTCTTCGTGACACCACTGGCTATTATTCTTCCTGTCTCAAACAGGAAAAGGACAACAAGAGACTGGTCAACCAGCTGAACCACAATCCCTTGTCAGTCTGCCTGTAGGAAACCGCCCGGCTCCTCTGGTGGATTCAGAACAAAGCAGTCCGCATCTATATGAATGAAATGCTCTTGGCTTATAAAGTGGTATGCAGTGAGTTTGAGTACTAAAATACAACACAAGCGTTAGAGAAGATGAAATGAAAATGTTGTGTGGAAGATGTTTTTGTGGGTTTGGTTTCAGGTGTAGACTCGCATTGCTTTTGAACAAAAAGCTCAAGCCTATTGTTTCTAATCAGAACAGGGTGAACTTTCGCTTGACCTGAAATTTAAATTTGTCGACACCGGAAAGTGAAACATGAAACTGTGAAACACCTGAGAGGTTTGTAGAAGTTTAGGAAAGACTGTGGTCACATTAAAGATTTACACAATCAAAGCTCACTATCTGATAAGCAGAAGCACTAAACAACCGTCTCCCCCAAGCAAAGTCTGCGTTTTATATTGATTAACACTTGTTTGCTGTCTGCTGCTTCACATGTCTCTGTTGTGCCCGTTTAACAGGAGTTTGACTTGAGTGTGAAATGCTTGTAGGATCTTCCCCCTCATATCATTAATCCAGGCTCGTTTGTAAGTACTGGATCGTAGTGGCCTGATTTCACCCATCCTTCATGATTAAGGCGCTGTTGTTTGCCTGTGAGCAGACATTGACAGAGGGATTAATGTGCCCGCTGATGTGGTGGTATTTAATCAAGAGGTCAACTGGCCTGGCTTCAAATTGATGCCGATGCTAATGTAAGACTACCGTGGAATTCCAGGCCATAATGTGTCCTTGAGGAAGAAATGCTTCTGGTTTGGTGCTATGACAGCTGTGGGACCACAGCGACCCCAAAGCACAACGTCCACCAGTGGGTAACCAGAAATGCTTTCTCCATGTATGACCACTTGTGGTCCAACGTGTCACAAATGATGAATGAGCTGATAAAACGCTGCACAAAAACTGACTGTCATGCTATTTGTTGTTATTGGACCTTAGCAGGACAACCCTCTACGGACACATTGGCAATATAATCACCATTGGCTAGTACATTTTTTTTTTTGTTTTGTTTACTCGCCAGACGGATATACTATTTTACACACACACAACACACACACACACACACACACGTTTACTTAGCTATCTAAATGGGGACATTACATAGACTTGTTTTTATATACAGATAGTTATACACTTTTTAACCTAAACCCACCCCTATCCCTACCCCTCACAGAAAACTTTCTGCATTTTTACAATTTCAAAAGTTAAAAAAAACTTTGTTTATTTTTCTAACAGTTTTACAAATGAGGACATCCACAAAATTGCCGGTTTTGTCAGGCTTTGCTCACTTTTGGGTACAAATTTGTCCCCAAAATATGGTTAAGTAGGTACACACACATACATGATTCCACCCAATCAGCTTATCTTTGTAAAATGGAACAGCTTCTTAAATAACTGAATGTGCTCTCTTAACTTCAGCCAATCAAGCATTATATTATGATATTATGATAATTAATAAGCACTATTTAATGATAGAACTAGTGATTAGAACTAAAACTTGGTAACCATGAATGAATGCATATTTGTACTGGTGGTGGTGTTTAAGATATTGTTGGTCATAGGTAATAGTAAAGATACTACTACTACTATTATCTGCTGGGTTCATGAATATTAACCACGCTGTCAGTGTTCGATTGAATCGATGCTGAAATCAAACAGGACGAGTAATAGATGAGCGCATTAGCTCCGCCCACTGCCGAGAAACCGGCATATCTTCTGCTTGTTCTTAAAAGCTGAATAATTCTAAATAATTCTAAATTAACTCTGTTGTATTTTCCTGTCAAAATAACAAAGAATATGGTTTACATGTAGCGCGGGGGGCGTAGTGCGGTGACCGTCCTGACTAAGCGTGGTATGCTAGCACTCTCGCTTCTCTCTGTTTGCACATGTGTGAGAAAGCAGCGACTACAAGTAAAGCGACGGGCGAGTTGTGCGCCTTCACATAGGTTACGGTAGTCAAATACAGGTGAGTGCAGCTAACATACTGCCGAATCCATGGTACAGCATGATCCTGAACGCATCCATAGTTACAGATCGTTGCATGCGAGATGCGCAAACTGCATAAAGAAGCTTCAGTCACGCTGTTCTATAGATTCCTGTGTGTGATATCTGTGTTGAACGCCTCTCACACACGTACTGGCGTGTAAAATCTAAGAATTTAATAGCCAATGGCTAATGTTAGACATTTATTTAGTCGCCCAGAGAAAGATTTAGTCGCATATGCGAGTGATATAGTGATTTTACTCTACACAGTAGAGGTTGACAGGGAATACAATGAACGTTATCCCACGGGATGTTCCATCTGTGCTTTAGGGACGCCTTAAATACACCACATGAATTTTTGAATGACCGGTTTACAGTCGGGCGAATGGAGTCACACCATTTGCCTGAAGTCAGATCAGTCTGTAGATTTTGGCAGTTTTAAACTGTCCGATTTCACAGACAGAAACGGGCATATCGTGTATGGGTTCCCGATTATGACAAATCATAATTGTCGATTATTCCCTTGAAATTGTAATTGCGATTTTATTAATTACAATTATCACAATTTACATTGAATGATGTTTATACCATTGTTTGATGCAACTGCATGCCATATATTTATATGAAAATAAACAAGCTGAAAACAACTGAAAAACCTTTAGTGCTTTTCTTTAGTATTAAGCCTCAAATGTCAACTATACATCGGGTTGGTTTCTTCTTTAAATTATAAAAAAGTTAAATATGAATGGTATAGTTATACGAAACAAAAATTTACATAATATGAAAAACCCTGAAGTAAATAACATGTAGAAAAGAAAAAAAAACGCTTAAGCACGCAGAGAATAACCAAGTAATACATAAGTGGACGATTAATTGCCGCTTTGAGCGATTGCGTAATTGTGGCATCCATAATTATAATCGCGATTAGAAATTCGATTAATTGTGCAGCCCTAGTACAGATGCATTTTTTTGTTTTGTTTTGATTCAGACTATCCAGATCAGATGGAAGAGACCATGTTTGATGTTGTGAGCCAATTTTGGGAAACATTACCCATTTACAAAGTCTGCAAATGCTTCTTATGAGCTAGTTTTGAAGTCTGCTTCAGATTTTAAAAGCCTAAAAGTGTAATCCAGCCTTGAGTTTGGCTGTTGCTGTGAAGCCCTCATCATGACCGCCATCAGATATTATTAGCTTTGTGGTAGTGGTATTTGTGCCTCGATTTTGGGTCTTGCCCTCTTGCCTCAGGACTGCTGATTCAAAACACTCCACGCAGAGGAAATTGTGGTTTGCTCTTGGTGAATAAAAGGTCAAGAGTGGGTTTCCAAAGTTGTTTTCCTTCAGCACACCTGTCCATTTGCAGCACAGCATTCCATGGTTTTGATGGAAGCCAAGTGAAATCCTGAGGCCCTCGGTGCTGTAACTTTATCCTGAAGTGGTTGGAAACCATAACGGCAAGGATTTTATTTTTTTTAACTCTGAGATTCGTTACCGGATATTTGAATTCAGCTCGATGTTGTTCTCTGCGACATCCTGGTTACATGTGCGCGCTCACTCTTGGCAGGCCAAGGACGGTCGGAGCCCGATCCCTCTTTACCGCTGAAGGACATGTAGATGTGAGGGATGGTCATCAGATGCATGTGTTCCCCAGGGGCCCGGAGTGTGGAGAGCTGACGATAGCAGACGCTTCTTCCCTTGCCTATTCCTGCCTCTGTGATGATGGAGAGACCCCGAGGGACCTGCCCTGCCCCCTTCACTCTCTACCCTGATGGATGGGCCCTGGAGAATGATGCTCAGCTTTTACACTTGTCCTGTCTGAGACAACTTGAGCCACACAGCTGCAGCTGCTTTTCATGTAACTTCAAGAAACCTGGGCAATGTTTTGTAACATCAGATTAAGATAGTTCAGTTTGCTGTTCAGGTATAAGAACCATATAGAGGATGAGAGCGCTCACAGATCTACTTTAAAATTTAAATGAAAATGCAATCCCAGAATGCAGGCAAGCTTTGATGGTATGCAGAATTGAATCCAAAATGCGCCTATATGAAATTTCATTTTATTTCGCCATTATATATATATATATATCTAGATATATAATAGTATATATATATACAACACATATATATATATGTATATACACACACATATATATATACATATATATATATATATAGATATATATATATATATATACACACACACATATATCTAATTACACATATATTATATAATATTATATAATATATGTATATAGATATATACAGTATATATATATATCATATATATATATATATATAAAATATAAAAATATGAATATATAAATGTATAAACATAAATACATGCATACATGAACAGTTACCTACCGAAAAATAACCCAAAATAGGCTACTTTACCATATAGTTCAGTTTTTTGTTGTGCGGCCTAAGTATATAATTTCAGCTATTTTATACTAACTGATTTAAAAGAACATTATGATCAATTAATTATACAATTTATTATATATGTTAATAACAGGTATAGGATAAATATAATTAATAGTAATTAAAAATGTTTTAAAGTTTATTTAGATAAAAACATCTATAGATTTTATATATCTCTATTATTGTTATAGCATAGCATTAAAGGAAGGTCATTGATGCCGATTTCAAGGATTTCCTTTCTCATTTGCGGTTGTACAAGCTGATTTGCCATGAATAGATATAATCCCTCTTAAAGTTGCCAGAAGATAAGTGTCTCAACCTAAGAGATATTCTTTATAAAAGTAGATACTGGTCCAACCCTCTAACAATGCCTTTGTTTAACACTTCCCCCACATGTCTACGTCATGCGCTGTGTGGAAATATTTGCATAACTCCGCCCAAATGTAACGCAAAGAAAGAAGGCGTAACTTTAATTATTGCTGTTGCCGCCGCTGCCATGTTGTGAAGGCGCTGTGTGTTTCGTTGCGAAAGCGAAACTGCTTTGGCCTTCCAAAAGAGGACACGACTTTTTTTTTTTTTTTTCGAAATCATATGGTTAAAGTTGTATTTACTTTTCAATATGTTCCAGAACAGTTTAACCCAAATATTCAGATGTGTGCAGTGTATTTTATGGAGGACGAGGACTGTTTCCTGCGAGAGTAGACTACAATGCCGGCTGTTCTGGACTCACAGACTGTAAGTACGCTTTCATATTAAAAGAATTTGCCACTGACAATTCAAAAACAAATTTTGAGCAGTGTAGAGTAGCACTTGCTGTTTGTCATTTCTCCGATCCCCCCCCTGATACAATATGCAGACTGGTTTGGATTTATGGTTACGTTGGCGCGATAAAAAGACTTTACATAAGTCATTATAATCCGTAAATCTGGATGCAACAAATGCCTCGTTTATAATGGGTTTTAATGTTTTTGTCTCGACGCTCCGGATACAGCATCACAGTATGGTAAGGAGCGTAACATTTCCGTCACATGCTTGAGGTATTCGGCCAATCACACACGCGGTCTGCGATAAGTTCTGCGCCACTCAGAGCACACGCGCTTTAGAACGAGAGACACTTTGGTAAAAATTCTACGCATTTCGATCGAAGGAGGAGGCATAAGCGAGAAACAATAATGTACACAGTATGTGGAAAATAATGTGTTTTTTTAAAAAACCTTAAACCGCATAAACACATTTCATTACACCAAATACACAAAATAATGTTATTTTTAGCAACATCATATGACCCCTTTAAAATAATATTCACCTTATTGGATTGGCCAGAGGTTTAATGTTGGTGCATCCCCAGCTGCCTAGGTAGACAGTAGACTGCGCTCACTGGGGTTTGGAACAGAACTATAGACTGTCTCGAATATGAATGTTGATGTAGAGCTAACTTGCACTGCTATGGCTGATTGAGAGTAATTTATAATGCCCTGCAAACATACAGTGTTTATGCAATAATCATGAGGGCTGGCTCTTGAATTTGCGTAGCACTGTTTCTCAAGTTCCTGTTCTGACATGCACATTCCCTTATCCACTGAGGTATTCAGGTTTTATCAGTTCCTATGGAGACAGTGAATTTAGACACACAAATGGAAACAAGCTTGAAATTTGTGTGGAGAGGCCTTTGTTTCGTAATCGTTCACGAATGCTCACAACTTGTTTTCGTTTCTGTTGCCTTTCCTTCCTGCTGTTCCATCAAAAATACTGACTTCAAACATTATATTTTTAATGTAGGACTTTTTTTTTTACACGTTTAAAAACGGCTAGATCACTAATCAGTTACCCATTGTGACCTGCTTAACCCTCTTTAGCTGTGAATAGATGCTTTTGGGAGATCTGGATTTGTGAATTAAGGGTTTGAAAGTCATTTTAAGCAACTTTTTACATACAAAATGGGACAAATTGAGAGGCAAGATGTAGGAGTGCACTGTCAATCTGCGTGCATTACTGTTGCGCTTTGTCTCATTCTTGCAGAATCCTCTCAAAACTGGAAATAAAAAAAGAGAGCCAAATGCATGGATTCACTCATCAGGCCCATAGGGTGGCGCCTGGGCCTGCAGGATGTGACCATTCTGTGAACTTTCATCCATGTTTCCTGTGCGCTTTGTGTGGTCACACATGAGAAATGAGATTGGCTTTGTTCTCACCTCTCAGTCATGACTCTGTGCCCCTCGTTGAATTCAAGCATCGTGCTTGGGCACAAGATCAGGGCTGCTTACTAGTATCCCAGCATGCACCAGGTCTTTTGTTTTTCTCCCCATGCCGTTTATCCTGCGTGACCGTGCTAACCAGCACATAGCTGAATGCTGTCTCCAAGGAGGAATAGCTTGGTTGACTCACTTGGAGATGCGTGGCCCACATTCCTGTCGGTAAATCGGTGTCCTTTAAGTTTCTCATTACCTTGCACACTTCTCTCGCTTTTTCTATGGTTTAGAGCAACCCTTGACAAACCACTCCCAAACTGTTGACTGCGTGTATTTGGGAAAGGAATGTATATGAGTTAGATTTACAACTATTCCTCCCTCTCTCGCTCTCCGCATCTCATTCCCTGCCCCCCTCTCTTTCTTTCCCTCTCTTTTGGGACAGACCAAAACCACTCTCTATCTTGAGGATTCAGGGAGGGGTTGACTCATGCAGGGGGGATTTGGCTAGAAAGCAACAAGTGTTCGGCATGAAAGAGACTTATTGTTCCTCTCCGTGGAGAGACTGTCCCTAGGTCAGCAGCCGTCAGCACTCAGCCCATCACACTGGAACGACTGTAAGCTTACCAGACAGGCTCCAAATCACCTCACTGATAACAGCTGCTGGGGTCCCCACTGTAAACGAGGGCCCCATTGCATCGACTAATGGTGGTCGCGGTCCTCGTGAGTGTATGTATTGAATGTCTTCCGCTGACGCTGGCTTTTGTTGAACCTTTTGATCTGATCTTTGAGTGTTTTTGTAGTCAAATTTAAGCAAGTTGATGCTTCGATTCTCGCTCAGCAGAAATTGCAATGGATGTTTCCGGTAATTTTCTCTGAAAGGAGTTGATGACAGTGACATGAATTAAATGGATGGGTGGAAAAAGCGTCTGGACTTTTTGGGTTGAACTATTTTTGCTTTTCGAATGCGTTGTGGACAAGATTTTAGGAGATGTTTGCATGATCTGTCAAATTCTGACTCTATGTTTGGGACGACACTGCCTGCAAGTTTTTATTACATCCATCTTTTAAATGTTTATATTTCTACTAGGGGTGGAACGGTTCGCGGAAAAAAATAGAACCGCACGGTTCTCCACACACAGTTCGGCATGCACTAGGACCGTGGTTCAACTTAAATCTGACAACGCATCTGTAATATGGTTCGCTATAAATAACACATAAAACAAACAGGGTTCAGCTATTGTATGTTTCTGTTGATGGATGCGCATTCTGGCTTCCCAATACATTACAACAAAAACGATGAGAAAAAAAAAAAAGTGGACAAACCATTCACTCTTGTTCAATGCGAATGATGATGCTGAATGATCGAAGCATCATTTATTCCTGTCATCACGCGCGCATGCTGATGCGTGCGCGTGTGGCCAAAGTGAACCTGAACAGCACACGTTGATATCTGTGTTTAAACTAAACTCATGTAAGTTTTGCCAGTTTAAACATTTAAGAGCCAGAGGACGCGAGCTCGTGCACGCAGAGAGAAGATTTGTGCGTGCAGTCATCTGAAGCGCGCAAACCCGCGCCTCAGAACGCGCGCAAATATTAATCTTTCTCTGAAGTATTGTGTTTAAATGGACGAATTAAAACAAGTATACTTGGTTAGTATCCTATAGCAGACATAGCCAGCTAAACATACTGTATCAGTGCATTCGCTTAAAGAGACAGCACTTTCTAAATATTAATCAAACAGCAACAACAAAAAAATCACTCACTGCTCTTGACAATACATTTTGTAACTTTGTACTAACAGATCATATCTTTAATTATACAGTCAAATATGCCCAATGATGGTTTAAATGGGTCTGTATTACTTGTATTCATAGTTCTTACTTTTGATCCCTCATTAATGATATAAAAAATACAAAAACTAAATGTTAGATTGCTCCCCTACCTAAAAAAAAAACTGAAAAAAACCGATTATCCTATGGTGGTTATTTCGGATGGGTTATCTTTACTACTATTGTTTAGTTATTTCTGCGTGCCCTGTTGACTTGTTACGTTTTAGATAGATTATTAATCTTTTTATTTTATTGTATTTGTTTATTTAGACACCATATATCCCGCTCCCCCCCACCAACGCGTGACTCTTAAAACTGCACCCAAAGCCGAACCCGTGAGTAAATTGAAAAGCTTCCACCCTATAATTTCTACAATGAATTAGGGCTGCAGTAGAATGTGGGAAAACAATTACTAATTTAATTCGCAATTATTATATTTCTACTATTAGTATATAATTTTAGTCTATATATTAATTATTTATTAATATATTATATTTAATGTTGATTTATATAAAGCGGCGTCATAATTGTGATGCTTTTTCATACAGATCTTATTGTATTTTGTGATATTTGTCGTATTTTATGTAACAGAATAGTTATTGACCATGTCTTTAATGATTCCAAAAAACACATGGGTGCCTCCTTTGTCGATCTTTTTCAAATATTGTACATTATTGTAGGTTCTCTGTGCCCCGCCTCTCTCAAACTCTTAGTTTTCTACAAAGTCCCTCCTTACGACAAGCGCAGTCTGCTCTGATTGGCCATCTGACCCAGTGCATTGTCCTGATTGGACCCGAACACCGAAGCACCTCGTCGAGGGAAATGTAATGCCCCTTACCATAATCGCGAGATTCATCTTTCAAAATTAATGTAAAGACAGAGCCCGAAAGGGGGACAGAGTCGCGTCACAGACACAGTGATGAAGCTGGTATGAGTTTGCAGCACACAAGCCACGGTTAAAACAGCTGAATCTACTGTGATGTGTCTCGCTCTCTCTCTCACACACACACACACACACACACACAATGTGCTAAACTCCGCATTTGAACAGTCAATAGAAATTACTTAAACTAATAACAAAACAGTAGATGATTCAGAAGTGCCAGATTGTCCTAGCAAAGTCAGAATTACCTCCTCTCCTAAGTTCACGAAACGGTCGTCCATAAAATGCATTTGCTGTTCTGTTGTGTCATCTTAAAGATTCCTAAATGCATATACTTCCGGAAGGCCAAATAAAAGTGCTTTCATCTAGAAACACACAGCTTCTCCCTGACATGCTGCTTCAACACTGACTGCGGTTACTGAAACCACACCTTCTTTCTTTGAGTGAACACTTGGGCGGCATTATGCTAATATCTCCACATAGTGACATAGATATGTGGGAGCGTGTTAGAACGAACCGTTTTAGGGGGGTGTGGCAGAGTCTTAACTTTGATAAAGAATATCTTTTGGTTTTGAGCCTTTCGTCTTTGCAACTTAGGGATCTTATCTATGCACAATCAGCTTGTAACACTCCAAAGAGAAGGAAAATGACATCGCATCATATGACCCCTTTAACCAATGTTGATTTTTATAATAAAAATTATTTTGGTTTCGGTTTTATTTGCTTAAATGAAAACTGTAATTCGTTGTCGGTTTCGGATTTAAATTCATCAGTCATCTCTAAACGCTGGCTGGATTTGTTGAGATGATGTTTTTTCATTGGAATGATTCATTTGTGGTTCGCCTAAAGAAAGTAATTGTAAAAAAGCAACAAAGTTTCCGCTGAAACGCAAAGTTGTTTAAGAAGTGGACAAAAAAAAAAAAATTAATGATGTTTTTCTTTTGATGAAGGATATGGGGGAAGACCAATGGTTTTTTTTCTTGTGCCTGTGCAATAGTGCGTAGGATTACAATGATTTGTCTGATGAGTGAAATCATTTCTGGCATAGACAGTTTTCGGTGTCAGATCTGTGTCTTTTCCCCCCAGTTTAAAGAAAAAGGAAACCTACTCATCAAGCAAGGGGGTAAGATTCACTCGTTTCTCGATGCATCGATTACAAACCAGGGATTTTTGAATCGTGAATCGCCGATTTCGGACAGTAATCGATTTTAAAACGCTAAGAATCGAATGAATCACAATTTCTATAGCGATTCAATGCTTTCAAAATACATACACATTAAATTACTACAAGCACGAATTAATGGAGACCTTGAACAGTGTTCGTGCCATCGCATCTCTCCTTCATGCGCTCCACTACTTACCGCCTGTGACTGTCACAGGATTGCACTCGCGCTCCGTTAGTCTCACTGACACATTTTTTGAGCAGCTGATGTGTGATCTCTCCTTGGTACTCGTGGCCAGTAATGCTAAAGTGAAGTAGTTTTGCTTTTCTGTAGTTTTTCAATAGCTCTCGGTCATACCGACGACATTACCTGAGCAGTCGAAGGCTGCACATTTATTGCATGGACGGAGCAAAAATGTAAGTGTCTAAAGCATACGCACAGTTCCATTGAATGGAGAAATGTGTTTTAAACAATGTTGTTAAACCGAATGTAGACAGCGCCCCCCCCCCCCCCCCCCCCCCAAAAAGTTTGAAATAACCACGGCTCTTAACCACAAACCTTGAAAGAATAGGCAAGGTTTATCTGATAATCAGATGCGTGAAAGTAGTGTTCGTTGCTATAGCAAACAGACTTCGGGTGTGTTTTCTTTCAGAATCATTATTCGCCGATGGAGAGGAAAAGTTAAACATTTTATTTTATGAAAAAAGTTTTCGCACTGAAAGAGAAGTGATCTCGTGCTCATAGAACTTAAGATGTGCCAGGCTATATCTGCAGCTAAGCTGAATAAAAAGCAGAATTAACTGATGAAACGTTAAGACAATGAACACAATAAATAAGTAAATAAATAACATTTATAAATGATGCAGTGCTAATTGACATATTTATTACAGTTTAGAAACTATAAAATTCCATATTGGCCCGAATATAAGATGACTCTGATTATAAGACGACCCCCCTTTTTTCCAGATGTACCTTTTAGAAAAAGGCTTTTAAAAAAACAAATCTTGTTTTTTCTCAGATAAACACATTTTGTCTTCAATTATTTTCATACTGCATATTTTTCCTATTTTAATTTTTGTTTTGAAAGTATGGTAAAAACTGGTAAAATGTACCAACAATCACATTTAAAAAAACATACACTTTTTGATATACCATAAAAAAATAAATAAATAAAAAACAGGTAGCCCATCTGAATTAGGACATTTAGGCTATCCATCTAATAGTAGCCTACCAAAATCTTATTAACAGTAGAAGTTAAATCTTACTGTGGTCTTCAAATCTGGGTACTGTCTTACATTTAAAATCACAAAGGGAGTTTAGTCCCATCAGGCTAACATGACAGTCACAACTCATGCAGCTGTAAGGTTTTCTTTTTCTTTTGTTTTTACTCGCGATCTTTACAACACGCATTACATTACGTATTTCATGGCACACTCGTTTTATGCGTATTTGGCGCCACCTATTGTTGTGGGTGTATTATTGACATGTCAAAGTCTAGACCCTGAATATAAGACGACCGCGTTTTTTCAGATGTATTTCCAAGAAAAAAACATCGTCTTATATTTGGTTCAATACGGTATATTTTCTACCTTATTCTGTGCAGAAATTTTAAATAATTGTTTGTAGTATATAAAATTATCATAAAATTGATTGATTATTGTCCAGAAGTATATTTGATTTCTTACAGCAAATTCAAAGTAAGATATAAGAAAATAATTCCTTGTAAAAAAAAATAAATCCATTTAATACATAAAATGATTGTATTGACAATAACTGTCACTTCTGAATGAGGCTATGTGCCCCTGTGTGATAAAATGTTAGGTGATGCTGTGCATTCACTCCCCCCACCTACAATCCCTGCTGGTATGAGACTCGAACCCGCAGCCTTTGGGTTACGAGTCCGACTCTCTAACCATTAGGCCACGACTGCCCTCTAAATAATACTTTTAATGCTCTTTTATTTTTTTTTAATTTTTTTTTTATATAATCTCTCGCAGCTCAGAGCACCTAAACCTTCGTATACCCCTATGCATGTCATGCATAGCTCATTAAACTAGCCTATAGCCCTATGGTTCTCTAACCATAAAGTCTGCTGTGTAATTTACCCCCTGACTAAGCATTTAAAGAATTTAGGGGAAGCATTTAAATAATCCTGTGAATGCACTTAAAAATGCAGAATCGAATTGCTAATCGAATTGATAACAAACCTTGTTAAAAAGTGCGATATTCGATATGATATTGCTTAAAGTGTGAAAAATCTATTTAAATTATATTTTAAAATATTTAAAAATGAAAATGATTTAACCAATTTGTTTCGCATTCTTTCTTGGAAAAGAAAGAATCACTACAACTTCTGAAAGTGACCAGCAGTGTTTTAGCAGTACATAAAAAGTAATGTCACAAATCAGAAAATGTCATTTAACATCAATGTGAACATACAAACAAAAAAATGAATGACACTAATTTTATATCATTGTAACTTTGCTTTCCACACACTTTAAGTACTACTTCATATACCACAGCAAAAACTATAGTCTGAGAAAGTTCAAACATGATTAAAGGCAAGTGAACAGTCAGTAAAAAAAAAAAGAGAAAGAAAACAGGGGAAAAAGAACAAATACACAATTTACAAGCATAAATAAAATAAACCGTAGTATTCAGGTACAGAAATGTAGTAATTAAGTGTAAAATAACACTGCATTGTGTTCACTGTATAAATTAAATACAAGTTAATCTTTGTTAAAGCTGTGTTTTGATTAACATTACTGACATATTCAGCAGCACGTATTTATAGGCTGCTGTCCCTTTAAATCCGACTGCACGGATCCAGTATAATGATACACATCCGATTTCTTTCATTTAAAACATAACTGACTGCGCTTACGAGAATGATTGTCGAGACGGGTACTATTGACATAATTCTGTCTGTATGTGTCTGTTCAAACATAAGGAGGAGATGCGAAAGACGAATCAACTCGGTGTTCGCGTGCCGTCTGAAACGCGTCTGTCTGTCTCTGTATGTGTGTGTGTGCGCGCTTTGCACGTGTGCAGCAGAACGGAAGATACGCTGTGTGAGATGCGGCTTGTGCGCACCGCTTCAGGTGTGAGTCTGTCAGACAGCAAGATGAGACGGCAAAGAGTTGTTTTCTGCAACTTATTGCACTTGACTCTTTTTAACGACAAGCAATTCTCTGCTATATGCGTCGAACTAAAACTTTGACCTTTTGCAACGTTTTGATTTAAGTAGCCTATTATTAAAATGATTCAGATATCGCATGCTGTTTCGATATGCATATCGTGATATTTACATTTGAGGTATTTCGATATATCGTGCAGCCCTTACTGTACAGTCACTTTATCCTTGACTGCACTGCATTTGCCGTTAAATTGCGGGATTTGTGTGATGTGTTCGGGCACATGTTTTGTATAGGCTGGGTCAAAGGTCATGCTGCCAGATCAGTTGGTGATTGATATTGTACACATCTGCCTGTACTTCTCAAGTCCTGCGTCTTGCCTTGTGGTTAGCATTTATAATACATGCTGTGCTTATGTGTTCATGTTTTTAATGGACATATTGTTATACAAATAATTGGTGTTAAATATTTAATTTTAAGATTACACAATGCACAATTAAATCACAATCTGTTATATAATCATGACAGTCAACAAAATAATAGTGCATGTTGCTTAGCTCTGGTTGTTATCAATGTCTGTGGGTGTGTGTCCAGATCCTGCTGAATAGATTTAATGCTGTGCAAGCACTGTGTTTGTATCAAACACGAGGGCATGAGGCCGTTATTGGATTCCTGTCATGGGGGGATGGATGCCCTCTTTCCAGAAGTTGATATCTGGTAGTAAATGCCCACTGATTAAAGATGCATCTCTCATCGAGCACTTAAGCTTCAATGTAGCACAGTTTAATATGTTGCATATATGTATAACTCATTTACAACCCATGTTTTCCACTGGAAGTTTTTTGGGCAAGATTTATTTTTAGTTTTTGTTGACTGAATGATCGGCACTAAGGTACAGAACATTACAACATATTGACCTTACTACTTTCCCTCTTTTGCATCAAATTAAATGCGTCATCTGTGGTCCGTTCCCAAACATTTTTGCAGTTTGCTTTTGTTGTTTTGGAGGGTAAGCAACCCTACCTTAATCTCTGATTTTACCATGTGGAAACCATGGGGGAAGGGCGTGGTCAACCGTGCATTATTAACGCGGTTCGCTTTTAATTCTCGCACGCGTCCTCAAGCTTTTAAACCGAACCGCGAGGAACGCCCGGACCCGGAGGGCCAGACCACGAGGAACGCCTAATCCTGCTACACAAACAAGCTGCTAATAAGATTTAACAGGGCTGTGTTTGGCTCACGGCCACTCCCTTCTCAAGCGGCTAGACCTGGATGAGGTGAAGGGAAAAAATACGTCGTCCTGATTCGCTGAACGGGCCTGCAGCTCTAAGCTGATTGGCCACGCAGGCCTGGCCTCATCTGCATGAAGCTTTTTCGTACTAGTCATGTGGTTATACTAAATCCTTTGTTATAAGAAAAAAGCTGAACACACTGTCTTCTTGTATTCTGTGTTACGTGTGTCTAGACTATAAGATTGAGAGGGGAAGAAGTCCTAAGCACCAAGTCTGTATTTTTTCAGAGATCGGAGTGGAGATGGAGACCCAGATGTGTTATGCTGTCGCAAGAAAGTGTGACATTGGTTCATTTAGCAGCTGAGTTTTTAGCCCAGGGTAACACTGATGCATATACACACACAAAGACGCACATGCATGCAGTGTTTGATACACACAGGAACAGCTGGTCTCTGGTGTGCTGTCAGGACATGGGGCTGCTATTGAGTCAGGCTGATTTGATAGATTAAGAGATTTGCTTTTCGGAGATTATCCAAATTAATTGGTTAGTTAGTCTTGACGTTTCGTATTACTACTTGGTTGGATTGAACAGTACACAAAACATGCTTTATCTTGTGCAGAATTAGATTTTGTCACATGTCAGTGCTCCTGGATATCAAGAGTGAGAATTCGGTTAGGAATTACTTCATGTCCTGTGTAGGGATGCAACGATACCATTTTTTCAGAACCGATCCGATACCGAAAATTCTGAGTATCTGCCAATACAGATCCGATCCGATACCAGTGCAGCTTTTTAAAATCAATGTAGCATTTCTATACTTCTGTGTGTTGACCTGATCGTCACTCTTTTGTGTGTTAAACACAATCTACTAAATATAGACAACTTCATTTTAATGAAAAATAACAAATGTATAATAATATATGACAAAAATACTATTATAAACTAGGTTAGTGGATAATTTAGCAGCAAATTTATTTTAGAAAAATCATGAGTGCACAATTTTATAAAAACATTAGTTGGAAATACATGATTAGTGGGAAACAAATAAAATGAGTAAGTGTAGGACTATATCTGGTAAAATGTTACACATTGCTCTCTGTATTGTTGTAAAATACATGAATGAAAACAAGCGTAAATGATTTATTAATATAAAAAAACTATAAAATTTAAAGGACATTTCTTTAAAGGTATAGACAGGAATGAAGGACAACATATGATAGACAGAGGAGTCTTATTTATCATATGTTGCTGCCTCCATTACTGTGCTATACATTAGATTATTAATAGCCTTATTGGACAGAACAAGAAACGCTATAAATAATCTTTCATTGCGCGAAAGTATTATATAATACGAAAAGCTCGAATACAGAGCGGCACAAAACGCTTATGCGCATCCCGTGCGCAGAATGATGCGCTTGAAGCAACATGGAGTCACGGTGCGCAGCTTCGCATAGAGAAGTTCAAAGCACAAAGGAAAGAAATATTGATGCGTAGTTTATTAAATCTGTGCGATTAGTATATTGAGCCTTTTCTTTTAACAGTTTTAAATCTCAGTTATTGTGCGCTCTTGGAGAGAGTTTCATCGTCTTGACTGTCGTAACCAAACGCGACACGCAGTTGGAATGCTGAATGGAGGATGACCGACAGCCGCAGCGGAGAGAAGAGTTTAAGTGAACTTGAATTTAATGACTTAAATATTCATCTGTACCTCACACTGAACTATGGAACAGCTTCAGAACACTTGGACTTTGACTTTATGACACTTTATAATGTGTTTGTGCTTTCGTGGGGCTTAACAATAACACAGAATAGTATAAGCACAATATCGGATTTGGATCGGTCTCGTCTGACCGATACCCGATCTGGCAGAAAATGCCAGTATCGGAGCCGATACCGGTATTGAGTATCGGATCGATGAATCCCCTAGTCCTTTGTAAATTTGTTTTCTTTGTCATCTTCTTTATTTTATTTTATAATAAAAGGTGATATTAGTAATATCAAGTGTTTTGAACTTTTGATTATTTATTATATTGTGTATTATTATTATTGGATTAAATATTCATTTACAACTGCTGCTTGTTTTCTTTAAAAAAAACCTAGCTTCTCTAATCTGTTTGTTTTATATATTTGTTTTCTTTTTATTATACAATTAACAAAAAGCAACAACAAAAAAGGCCTCTAACGCTCGCTTGCTCTGTTCTTTTTCTATTCGATCTGTTTTCTTTTTATTTATTATACAATTAAAAAAAAAAAAATTGCTATGTGTACTGCGTTAAGCTAACGGAGACTTGTTATAGCACTTGCATATCAATGCTCTTTTGTTGATTTTGATTGCTTTCATTGTCCTCATTTGTAAGTCGCTTTGGATAAAAAGTGTCTGCTAAATGACTAAATAATGTAAAGGTAAAATAATCTCTATTAGTGCTGATTTGATGGCTATTACGGTACATTTCCAAGGTAATTAAAACAATTTAAACATTTTATTATATTTTATTTACGTATATATTTAGTTAAAATTTGTTAGTTTGGTATATTATAATTTTTTAATTGGCCACCAAATTAGAAAAAAACCCGCTTGTGTAAATAATTAAAACATACAACCACAAATTTGTCCAACCCATATCCAACTATATTACATTTGTTTGCATGGATAAAAACAAGAAAACAACCCCATGGAAGACTGGTCATGTGACTGGTGTGTGTTGAAGCATGTAAGGAGGCACATACACACTCCTGCTGACAGGAGCTCAGACAGCGTCAGGATTTACGTCTTCCACGCTGAATGCTGTTCAAAACGGATACCGGTCCAATCAGCAGGAGTCTGCTCAGCCGGCCGGTTTATGAATTCTTTTCCCACTACTGCTGTGAATGAAATTAAGTGGAAAACACTGCTGTAGTTTTCTTACAAACCTAATCATTAGGTATATGTACATATCTACGTACATGCACACAATATAGATTTATATAGATAGATTTTTTTTTTCTCTACAGGCTTAGATTGCATGCTCCTAAAATGTTAATTCTCAAATGTTTTCTGGAGTAATTCTGTTGGCTTTCTCTGGTGATATATAAGAGGTGTTTTTATCAGCAGCTCGGTGTTCTGTGAGTGCCCCGTCCGCTCTAGGGGGTTAACAGCATCTTCACCACAAGCTCCCGGCCAGATCTACCAACTGCCAGCAGGGCAAGCCATGAGGATGCTCAAATATGTTTCTATTCTGGGATGTAAGCAGTCTGTTTATAGCTGGACATGGTCTATTTCCATCAGAAATTCACAATCCTCCCTGGACCGAGTGGAGAGTCTCGTGTAGCTCAGCGTTTTACATTAAGCTACTTGGACGTATAAAGAATTGATGGAGCTTATAAAGTGTGAGGTTTAAAAAAAACTCAAGAAAGGTTGATGCTTTTACTGTGTCTGTAATTGAAGCTCTAGAACATTGAACACTAGGTGATTTAAACAAGCATCTTGGCTGCTTTTAGCATCATAACTCATTTACACTGCATCTAAAATTGCATCTTATTTTTCTTGAAAAATCTTGTGTCATGTTGATGTGTATAGGGATATTAGTATGTGTTTATGTCTTAATGAATATTCATGTATGGCAGAAAGAGTGAAGAAAAGTTGAATTATTTGAATAATTGAATAATTTCAGGTAACAGACGATTATTGACATTATCGGGAAAAAAATAAACCTAGTAAGTTGCAAAATTTTTTTACATAGCCCCCATAATTACAATGGTCTTTTTGCATGCAAGAATGAAATAATTTAGTAAGAGGGTTGGGAATTCGAAAAGCTATTCCAATTTCGGAAATCAGATCAGATGCGTAAGGTCAGGAATCAAATTACTTCTCTCCAAAGAACTCACTTCTGCACTCGCGCACTGTTTTCTGTGCTGCTCACTAGGGCTGTCGCGATTCGTCGATTTTATTAGACTATTCGATTTTTAAAAATCCTTGACTTAATTTTGCTTGCATCGACTAACCGGCAAAATACCAGAAGTGGCGCATTTCACAGACGAGAATGTATAAAACACATTATTAGTCTGTTTTCCAAGGCTGCATGATATATTAAACCCATTTAACCGAATTAAGCATAATTGTGAATTCACAAACGCTAAGATTTAATTAAATAATTATGTGATGCAGTTTTAATACAGTATATGCACTTTAATTATGTACGTGCGTGTAGGTTAAGTACATGCCTCACACAGCGGCAATTTGATTTGGTTATTTGATAAGAACAGAGTGGAAATTATTAGCAACACCAAAATAACAGCAAAGCTAATGTTTTCTGTTAGTTTAAGCACAAACTAAGAAAAGTAAAACCAAACTTTGTGGCATAATTAAGACCAAACTGAACATGGTGTGTGTTTGCATGTCGGCAATGTTGTCTTGGCGAGGGCGGGGCGTGGTGGAGGTGGGGCTTAGGTAGACGATATTAGGTAGACGATATTTTTAAAGGCGATTATCGATAAGATATTTTTGACACATCGCCCAGCCCTAGTATTGACACAAATTTCACAATTTGATTTGATTTTGGTTTTTAAAATTAACATTTAATTTTAATTTTTTTATTTAAAAATTCTTTATTTGGTTTATTTAATTAGAATTATATTAGTGTAATTTTGTAAAACTATTTTATTTTATATTTTATTATTATTTTATTTTATTAGAATAGTAGTAAGTAGTAGTATAATGGAATTATTGGATAGTCATAGTTAATTGGACGATTGGATGTTGAAAGTATATCAGGGCTTTTTTCCAAATCAGTCTATATATTAATTTTCTGCCAGGTTACAGGCTGAGCAGTTATTCTTTTTTTCCTGCTGTACATTACTACTTTCAGTTTTGTAAATTGACAATAAAATTGTAGTTTTCGTATGAAGATGAACTCTGTATCTCTATATCGGTACTTCCCTAATAGTTTGTTGGCTCAGGTGCTGGTTTTTTCTTTCATATCCTTGTAAGAAGTTGTAGTTTTGCTGGGGTATTTTTCTCCATAAATGTCAATTTTGATAAAAAAAATGTTTTGGGTTGTTTTGTGCACAGCGGCTGTTTTAAAAAGACCGGGGCGATTAACCTACTTTTAAACCTGTGATATGAGGGGTGATGTGAATGAAACGATACATGTATTCGTACCAAACCGTCACGGTACGGACATCTTGGTTCGGTGCATGAGGCCTTACAACGAATACAGGCATTTCCCCCCAATCCAGAAGGGGGCGCCCACAGCAATACAACACTGATTTAGTGCTGAGCGGTATACCGGTTCATACTAGGGCTGGGCAAAAAAAAAAATTTATTTTCCGATTAATCGTTTTTTAAAATGACATCGATTCTCAAAAGCCGCGAATCGATCTTTTCCGGTATTTATTTTAGCACACATTTAAAACAAGATCTGATTAACGTGAGTCTTATCATTAGTCTTCTCCACTAGATTGTCACCCTTATTTACCTTGCGCGATGTTTCAACAGAAATCCTGTCATTCATTCAGAGCTTATCATGGCCATACGCGTAATTCACAATGCTCAGGTGAAATGCCATAGTAATACTATAAATCTGCAGAAGAATTTGATATCACGCATAGGCGCCATGATTTCCGCAGTGAATGAATGGTGGATGGCGAGGCGCACTGTTTTGTTTACTACACACACGTACTAAAGCGCGGATGACGCTCGCGGTGTTTTCAGCTTCTGCCGTCTCACTTATGATGATATGAACGAAGTTCATCTCCAGAGCTGCTCTGAGAGTCACTTTATTAGCATTTTACCGTTTCATTTGAGGAAACTACCGTCATATCACATACACAGAAGCTGCAAGTTCTTCACGGCAACCCATCAAAAATAAAAGTTTAGTTTAACGTTAACTGTCAGAATATATTACTATTTAGCAGTCTGAAGACTCAATGCTACTATTGCTAATAAATATTAATAAATCTTTATTTTTAATGGAATAATCACATCTGTTTTCTTTTTAAGTTGAACAGTATACCTGTTGTGCAGCTCTTTGTTTGCCAAAAAAATAAAAGGGTTTAATATTGATTTGATTAGGATAAATTAAATTAATATTTTATACCTTCATTTGATTACCAGAAAAATTAAGAACATTTTATAGGGCCCTATTATGGTTTAAAAAAGGACCCTATACAAAAAAAAGAATGTTTAAAATACAGGCATGTGGTTCTTAATTTCTTTTTATTAATTCACCATTTGCAAACTGATGTTTACTGTTCAGTTTTTAGAAATATCTATAGCATTTGTATTAAAACTATATTCACTGAATGTAAAAAAAAAAATCGAGAATCGAATCGAGAGCTTGCGTATCGAAATCGAATTGAATCGGGACATCTGAATCGATACCCAGTTCTAGTTCATACCGAATACCGGTGTTTATTTTTGTTATGATATGAATTTTAAAAATACCGCAATACCGGTGTATGTCGCTTAAAACAACGTTCGGAATGCGACACTGTTTGAAAGGGGTCCCTTTTCACTGTTGCACTGTGGTGAGGGAAAAGCTGTATGTGTTACTAAGCTGAAAGTTCTGAAACTGAAGCTGTAGAAACTAATAGAACGTGATGACACAGAAGAACTCATCCACAATATCCACATTGACCGCCCCAAATATCCACCGCCCACCTGCCATCATCTCCCGCGTCTCACACACACACACGAGACTTTAGCACTAGATTTAGCAACATTCAGACCCTTTAAGCGGCTTTTTTCCATAGAATATTCACACTGACAAACCTAGCGACTTTTTTGGATAAACCTTAGCTATGGTTCAGTTGGAAGATTTCGCCCATGCTGTCCCGCGAACGCGAGGTCTGAATTTCCCGGAGAAGTGTCACCTCTCTCAACGTCTGTTCTGTGCAGTGAGCGGCAGAAAAGCAGCACATTCAGTTGGCCGCACCGCAGCCGACTCGTCAATAAATTAGTACAAAACAGCGTTTCCAAGCACCTGCCGCTTACTGATTGTTTGGAATTATAAAGATGAGCGTAGTTCTATCACATGCACGTTTGTACCCCAAGCTGCACTTCAAGTTAGCAATGCTGGAACTGGTGTGTGCGTACGTGCGGGCGCGATCACTTCAACGGTTTCCTTATACTAGCAGAATCAACTTTAAACACTTATTAATTATTAATAATGCATCACTGTATAAAGGTCTGCTTTTATTTGCGTACACTCACAATGAAAATAAAACATTGTGCTTTTATAAAATAAAGGGAAGAAAAAACAAATAGGATGTCTCTTTCTTGCCATTTCTGAGTGTCCTTCTGTGACAATTTAGCCGGTCACAAAATTTTACCTGAAACTCAGAGTAAATGGCTACGTTACGTGTAGCCACTGTTTTTTTTCTCTGTTTATCTGTGAAACAAATCAAAATATATTTCAGAATTTATTCTTGCATGGATTAGGTACTGCAGATTATTTATATATATATATATATATAGATATATATATATATATTATATATATATAATTTGTATATTAATATTTCATAATATATAAAACAAATGTAATAATATTAGTATTTTCACATCTAGGTGGAATTTTTTTTAAAATTTGTACTACTGTCTGTTCAAAATAAATGAAAAGAAACCGAGCATAGTAGATTTGTTTTTTTTCCCCCTGTTGGACCGAAATCGTATCGAACCATGACCCCTGAACCGAGGTACGTACCGAACCGTGACATCTGTGTACCATTACACCCCTAATATATACAATTGTCGCTCAAGGCTGTGGTATGCGGCGTTTATCTTCCTATAATGTCACCGTGTTTGACATTTCCACACGGCTTACCTCATCCATGGACTCATTGTTGATTCTGACAACTGTACCAGACGTGAAGGGGGGGGGGGAAACCCTCACCCGGATCTCTGGAGTAAACTGGTTACTACATCTACAACACTGAATGAAGCATTGCGTGTGTGAATCATTTAACACTATACCAGAAACAGTGATGTAAAGTTTATCGATAAAAAAAAGTAAGAAAATAATTATATATATATATATATAATTGTCATTTTCATTATTTTATATTCATTATTTTATATAGATTTATTGATTTAAATAAATTAATTAAAATAAAATTGATTTTATATCAAAATAATCTAAAAATAATTTTGTTTTAATAAAACATGCTAATATTCCTGTGATTTGGGTACAGAGAAGATTGACAACAGTAAAAAGGATGTGTTATTTAAACGTATCTTCACTGAATGTCTCTCTTACTATTGAGATGAGATGTGTGATGTGCCCATGGGGTAGCTGTTTTGCCTACAGAGGAACACAACTACAGTCGTCAAAGGAGGAAGAGGCAAACCTGATCTCTCCTCTCTCTATACAGTCTCTCTTTCTCTCTCGCGCTCTCTCTTTCTCTCTCTCTCTCTTCTCGCTCTCTCTCTCTCTCTCTCTCTCTCTCTCTCTCTGCGGTCCAGTTTTTCCTGTTCACTCATATTGGGTTGACATTCTTTAGATTATCACTCTCTCTATCTCTCTCTGTCATCCCAGTATGTGTGTTTATAGGGCTTTAGAATCTTGTTTACATAGTGTTTTGCTGCTTGTCTTATGTAAACTCCGATATACAGTAATTAGATTTTTAACTTCTGCTTTGGTCTGTCCTCATCTGATTTAGGACACCTAACATCACACCAAAATCAGCTGCTTCCTTTTAAAGTCTTAATTTCTTCTTTTAAAGTCATACATTTTTAGTTCATATATTTTGTGTGTTGGAAAGTAAGCAAAACAGTTGTCTAAGTTAATTGTGTGGTGGGAATTTGTACTCTGTCTCAGCGAATGAAGTGTCCTGCTGACGTGGGGTTAACGCCACCCCTCTAAACACACCACTGCATTAATCCAAGTCAGAGACCTGTTCAACACATTGATTTCCCCCAGGATCAGCCTCCGTCAGAGGTGAAAGGTGCTCACGCAGGAATGTGCTTTCGCTGCTTTAACTGCATTTTTAAACCAACATAATATGTCCCAGTGACCTCTCTAGGACTTCAGGTTTTAAATATCTGAACATTTAAATGGGTCATATTGTCCCAATTGTTGCATTTTATTTGTTCAGATGACTATTCTGACCCTCACTCTGTCTCGTAGAATTGAACAGTTTTTGCTACTGTACATGTAATAATTTATGTAAGTGACCACTAGTTATGTTTCTATCCACCTATTTTTATGTGCACTTTGGGATATCACATAGAAAAAAAACACTGTTTGGAAATGCCAAGTAATTTATAATTTATAAAAAGTAATAAAGACCCACAGTGGCTTCTCCTACTGCAGCAATATTTTATGCAATATACGCATAAGTTAAATTCGCAACTTTAATGGAAACATAGCTACTGTTTTTCATCAGAGCAGGACAAGTTGCTAAGTATTATTATTTTATTTTAAGTGTATTTATTCTGTATGTACATTTACATTTTTATTATGGCCAATATTAAACTTCTATTCTCTTTGGTCTAAAAATAATAGCACTAAAATTAATAGTTTTTATCCATGTATATCAATGTTGTGATGCTTAAGTGAATTTAGACATTGCAGCATTATAATGCACAGAATGAAATAATAATTTATTTTGAAATGAATAGTTAATAAAAAAGTGAAATGATAAGATGAGTCTCAATTGAGGGGCCGCTTTTCCAGAAGTGGTTAAAGAGATAATGGAAATTTGTTGAAGTTAGTGTTACGTGATTGCTAAAGTAGTCTAAAACCTGAAAATAGGTTGAATTAATCATCCACATTTAAATAGGCTATCCAGTATTGACAAAAAAATGATATGGTTGTCATCCCTCCCTACTATTATTTCAAAAGATTGAAAATCTATTGTTTTTCCATGATATGACTCAGGTGGAGCAGAAGTATAGTTAAACTGATTGCTACAGCGGTCAACCAAGGCTTGCTTGTGTTTTACGAGTGATTGGTTCTTGTTTCTTATTATGGAGATTGATAGGCATGAGACTGTTTGCACATCGGTGAGCCTGACTGTCAAGTACAGAGCTGGGCTATTAGTATGCTAATTGCGCTCGGGCAGAGATGAATGCTGACCTCGTGGTCTAAAGGGTCATTCTTGTGTATAGACATTGCAGATGGATGCAGGCTGAAGTCAGTGCTATCTTAACTGTCTGAACTGTCGGTTTGCTACATGGAAATGTTTAGTCATACGCAGTGTGTGGCGAGCAGATTAGCCTGTTTGCATTCTGCACTATTGTTTTGTACTGATGACAGCCTTTTTCCTTTCTAGCCTGTTGGTGAAGGCAAGCATCACTGTTGTTAGTGCTGCTTATACACAGGGATTTCTACAAGACGTTTCAGGGCATATAGCATAGCAAAGCAAGCCCAAAATCTGATTTTGATTCCCACGGGAAATGCATAAATGTAAACTGTTCTTGAATGAAGCCGCTTTTCATTTATAGCGTATCAAATGGAAATGAAAGGTTAGGTAGCAACCAACGCCGAACATCATAGCAACCACATAGCAATGCAAATTGCAAAAATTGTGTCCTGTTGTCAGTAAAAGCTGCTTTCAGGGAAGATAAATGCTTTTAGAATGCTTTGTGTGATGTGAATTGGGAGGTGGCTGCAGTCCCATGTGTTTTCAGTTATTCTGGGTGTGATCGTCAGGTCGGGTCGCCACAAGCTTGACCGAAATTCTACACTGACACGTTTTATTATGCTTTTTCTCCACTTGGAAATAAAGCTATGAGCTCATAAGTTTGTCCTTGTCAAACTCTGATGATTTGCATGAAAGCTGAAATAACCTGTCATCGCCCCCTGCTGGTAGGATTTCACCATTCTTTATGGACATAGGCGTTTTCGTGCAATGTGAATATTATTTGTCGCTGAGACTGAAATGATCTTTCAATGCATAGAGCATACTGTTTATCAAATGTGCAGTTTCCACCTCTAGAAAACCGATTTCAGCCTAAGAGAATTCAGCCTAAACCTGGGTTATTATAGTAAAGCTAAAACCATAAAAACATTTTTCATTAGTTGAAATAAAATACATTTTAAAAACTATTTTGTTATAGCTAGTTGCTTAAGCAATATTTCTCATTTTAATTTAATGTCATGCAATATCTAAAACTGAAATAAAAGTTAATAAAAACTATATAGACATCTAAAAAAAATTACAAGAAGACACAACAAGAAAATTTCTATTTAATGAAAATGCATGTGATTTCAGTCTTAGTTCGCTTCATTTGCAAAGGCAACATTTTTCATTTTCATTTAGTTAACTTGATGTACTAAAATAAGTAGAAGATCGAAAGAAAAATGTATAAAGGCTTTACAGACATAGTAAAAAAAACAACTCATAGAAATAGCACACAACAAAATGACTAAAACATGAACTAAAAATACAAATGAAAATGGAAAATAGAAAAACAAACTCAAAATGCTAATTAAGCTATTAAAGTATCTGAGGGATACCTCAATAAAACTGGCCTAAACTGGAATGTCACCACCATCGAGGTACCCAGACTTCCTGAATGGATCATGTCAACATGTCAATGTTTTTGGGAATTTTTCAAATTCCGCCTCTTGTATTTCTCCAGTTGCTCGGCACATGTTTTTCCATATGCCGAAAGCAGTGACAGTTGACATATTTATGGTCCTCAGCAGATGAGCGTGATGATATCAGCCTGGATGGAAAGTTTGACTCGGCTACGGAATTCCTGAAGTTCAAATGGATAAGAGATAAAAGACCGCATCCAGCCCTATAACTGATTTATGAGCTCCACGGCACAGTAAAGGACTTCAGACTGTGCGTTCGTCCCTCTGTACACATGATGATAAACCTGGGATGAGTTTTCTCTAGCAGAGTTTAGAGTTCCAAGGTCAAAGGTGGGACGGCGGGGGGCAAACAGTCAGCCGTAGCACTCATATGTCTCATTTTCATCAGCAAACCCTCTTACAGGGCTTCAAAGACCTATTGGTGAAGCCGGGGGAGGAAATGTGTCCTGTTTCCTGTGTTGTCACACTAGATCAGGGGTGGTGAACGTCGGTCCTGGAGAGCCTCAGCTCTGTAGAGTTTTGCTTCAACCCTAATCAAAAACACCTGAACAAGCTAATCAATGTCTAAGGGTTACTAGAAAGCTACAGGCAGGTGAATTTTAATTAGGGTTGGAGCTGAACTCTGAAGGGCTGCGGCTCTCCAGGACGGGAGTTCGCCATCCCTGCACTAGCTAGTTGCAACATATTGAAGTATAGTAAATCCAGCATGCTAAACTGATCAAATCTGATTAATTAGATTATTATTATTAAGAAATTGAGTGATTCATTATTTAATAAATTTTATTTTTTCCTAGCAATGGCCCATAGCTGTGGTAAATTCACTATAATTGGAGTTGATTTTTTTTTTTTTAATTATTATTATTATTATTAGGCCTTTTGTTACAGATAGAATCAAACCGCCTGATGTTGGTATACGCTAGAGCTGTCAGGAAATGGCCCTTTGCATTTTGAGGAAACACATGGTGACTCTCCTGACACTCATTGTTCTGGTTGCCATGGCGTTTGCTCTCTTGATGTTTGAAGGCACACCTCTTGCACAGACACTCTCATTTCTGGAATTAGAAGCCCAAAATGTTTTCCCTTATTTGTGATTTGTATATTTATTGTGCTCAGAGTCAGAAATGAGCCTGTTTCCTTTGTCTCTCTCCACTACAGAGGAGTTAATTTGTTTTCTTGCTCATACAGCTGGCTTCAACACGACAGTAAGGTACTTTTTCATTTTATTTTTATTTTTTTATTTTATCCTTTTATGCGATTAGGTTGAGCAATTGGAAAGATCTTGGAAAATGTTAAGGAAATTCATTGGTCAAAATGTGGGACAGCCCCGAACCCTGCTGAATATTCAGTTTCACTCAGTAGTGCGTCATATTATAGGAAATAGATGCACTGTGACTGCTATTTCATGTCATTTTTTTAATCTCTCTTTCTGTTCTTTTATAGGTACATTGGTTTGTATTGCATCATTATAGTTGAATTATTATAATTAACTTCATTTGAAAATGTTCTGAAGAAAATTTGACTGCAGCTTGACTGTCTGTCATCTTACGTGCAAAATTGTCCGATCACTTAGAAAAGTATCAGCACACCTTATTCACCTCATTAGGGATTTGTTTGTTAAAGCACTGCTGAATATAAGATTGGAAGCAATCCGTGTTGTCTGTCTGTAGTTTGATGTCAGTGTTTTTATAGGAGCCTCATCATGACCCTGAGGGTTCAGGTATCTCATATATCTATTTATGTAAGACAGTGTGGCACACAAGCAGGCGTGTGGTCGGGTGTGTCCGGAAACAGCAGCATATAGTGTGAATGAGTTGTGTATCTGTGGTGTGCTATTACAGCTCATCAAGATGAGTATAAAACCACTTTGACACTCATATTGCTGTGGTATAATCAGACAATATCAGTGAATGCTGATACGCCTGCGCCTCCATTATACAGACACAAAGGTTTCTTCAAGCACGTCTTCGCAGCTGTCCTAAGGCTGCTATCCTCTCGTCCCAGATACATCCTGCTCGGCCAGCTCAAATATCAGCCTCCGTTGCAGGTTACAAGTTTAATGTTGCCACACAGAGCTGCTTGTTTTTTCACACAACAGAGATGGTACAGATGTAGTCTCCTGCTAGATTTAATCGCAAACCGCAGATGGGGAAGAGATGAACTTTCGCAGCAGCCTGAATGTGAATCTGAAAGATGTAGATGCTTGTAGGGGAATGTGGAATGAAATAAGAAAATAACGTGCACTGATTGTTATATTCTTTTTCTTCTTTCAGGACTTAGAGTTCCATGGCGTGATGCGCTTTTACTTCCAGGATCGAGTGGCGGGGAACTTCGCCACAAAGTGTATCCGAGTGTCCAGCACGGCGACCACGCAGGATGTGATCGAGACGCTGGCGGAAAAGTTCAGACCGGATATGAGGATGCTGTCTTCTCCCAAATACTCCCTCTATGAGGTCCATGTCAGTGGCGGTGAGTCATAGGAACACAAAAAAATCATAAAATGCTGTTTTTACTACTAACAAAATTAATTTGTCACAAAACATACACCATTCAAAGGTTTGGGTTGGTACATTTTTTTTAAATGGGTTTTTTTTTGAAAGAAGTCTGATGGTCACCAAGAATACATTTATTTGATTAAAAATACAGTAAAAACTGTAATATTGTGAAATATTATTACAATTTAAAATAACTGTTTTCTATTTTAATATATTTTTAAAATGTCATTTATTTTTGTGATTGCAAAGCTGAATTTTCAGCATCATTACTCCAGTCGTCAGTGTCACATGATCCTTCAGAATTCAATCTAATATGCTGATTTGCTGATTATTATCAGTGATGAAAATTTTATATTTTTTGTGGAGACATGCATTTTTTTATAAGAACAGCGTTTATTTTAAATTAGAAATTTTTTGTAACATTTTTATGTCCTTACTGTCCCTTTTGATCTATTTAATGCTCCCTTGCTGAATAAAAGTATTAATTTCTTGTTGAATGGTAGTGTACAATATGCAAATGCATACATGCTGACACTTAGCGACACAACTCAGTTTCACATTGTTACATTTGGGAAAAGTCAAAATGCAGTTCATAATGCAACATCGCATGTAGCTGCATACTTCCAGAGTTTGTTTCTGGCCCTAATATTTTAGTTTAAACCTTCTGCAAGTTTCCAGTGGACAAAAATATCTATAGTTTGTACAAAAAAACATAAATAAAACAAAATTGACATATTGGTTCTTATGAAACACGAGCAGAACAAATTTCTGTAAAAGATTTTAATCCCTTTCTTTGAGTAAATATCACATTGAATTAAAGAGTTAGTTCACCCAAAAAAAGAAAATTCTGTCATTAATTACTCGCCCTCATCTCGTTCCAAACCCGTAAGACCTTCATTCATCTTCAGAACACAAGTTAAGATATTTTTTATGAAAACCGAGAGCTTTCTGACCCTGCTCAAAAATTATTCTCGTAGCTTCATAACATTACTTTTGAACCACTGATGTCACATGGACTATTTTATCAATGTCCTTACTATCTTTCTGGGCCTTGAACTTTTCAGTTGCGTTGCTGTCTATGCAGGGTCAGAAAGCTCTCGGATTTCATCAAAAATATCGTAATTTTTGTTCTGAAGATGAACGAAGGTCTTACGGGTTTGGAACGACATGAGGGTATTAATGACAGAATTTTCATTCTTTGAACTATCCCTTTAAATGCAATAATTTAGAAAATAATGGGTTTTTGAAATTTCTTGTGTTTTGTTTCATGAATGAGACCCATTAGGACTGTAGCCTTATTTTCTTTTAGTGTACTTTGATTAAAGTCCATAGAGAGGTGATTTTCTGACTGGCATAATCTTTCTCTGTGACAGAAGAGAGGAAACTGGACTTGGATGAGAAACCACTGGTCGTACAGCTGAACTGGAACAAAGACGACAGAGAGGGCCGCTTCGTTCTCAAGAACGAGAACGACATCATGCCCAAGGTGAGAAAAGGTGGCCGAGACCAAGACCAAAAGTTAGAAAACAAACCCAACTTGTTTCACAGAGCCAGATTCTGTGGTTTGTTCTGCTTGAATGCAGGAGCTATAGTTTTACGATGATTCACCGAGGATGTCTGTTTGTGTTCTTGTTGAGTTTTCGGCTCTTAGTTATGATGGAACAGCTTTTTTAGTCCCCTGCTGTTCAGACAGCCCCTGAAACCATCTTCTCTCATTGCACGTCAGTTAAAAACCCTCTCAGGACATAAAAACACACAGGCATCAGCAGACACTTCATTTCCTCACTTAAGTGAGGCAGATCCATTTTTTTTTCTTCGTTTTGCTCCGTCTGTCTCTCTCTCCACTTCGGTGGCTCTTAGTGTTGTGTGCAGCAAGGCACCCCAAAGAGACATAAAATCAGAGCTAGCAGTGTCTGAGTCTGCAGGAATGTGTGTTTGGGTGTGTGGGCGGTAGATCCCAACAATTTCTGCATTTTAGGCTGTTTTCACACTTGGTTCGATCGTTCGGCCCATACCAAAGTTTGATTCCTCCCTCCGAACCGCAATATGTTTCAGTCAACAATGTAAATACTAATGGCAGCTGTTTAACACTATAACTTGATATCATCTCAGGATAAGACGCCAGTGTCACTGTTTTATTCATGTTTTTGTCATCTTAGATTTGCCACAAAACTTCACACACAGAACAGCACTTGCGTTTGTCTGCTGCAGATACAGTACATTGCAAGAGATGTGAAGAACGAAAGCTGAAATTTATTTGAATATAAGCAACTGTTAGAATGCATTTTGAACGCATTTCACCTTATTTTTAATGTAAGGTATGCAGCCATTTGTAACTTGAATGTGTAAGGCTTCTGCCGTCATTCACTTCCAGTAATTTAAGCTGTACAAAAATGGTCCATTATGCTGCTTATTATTAGAAACTGGTGTGTAACACGAATACTTTTACCGTTTCCTGCACTGTTATTCTTCTAGTCATTTAACTAATGAATCAGAAGTCTCACACATTTACAAAAAATAGCTCGCTTCTACGTTGCACAAAAAAAGTGGAAGAGTGTGATCATGAGCATGCAAATAGCGATTCATGTCCGTAATTGTCCGGATTGCTTTTATTTCAACTCTGAACTGAAAACGTTCTAAAAATCTGTGTTTAGTTGCTCTCCGCTTAACCATTCGATGATATGGAGTTGAAGTGATGTTGTGACATCTGTCTGGCGCTCTTTTGTAGAGTAACTTGTTCAGCATGCTTGAATTTGAACTCTGCAGTCCTTGCTTTGGCTCTTACTATTCACTCATAACACAATATTTTGAAATCTCCCTGTACATTTTTGGAGTGTTTCCTATGATGTATTGCAAAATCACAACTGTATCAAGACCTGAAATCAACAGAAACACATTGTTCCACTTAATTTAACATTAACCTTTCACCACTTTAATGTATAATAGGTAATAATGCAATTAATTTTTCAAAAATAATTTAAATAAATATTAATTAAAAATGTAGGAAGCTTAAAAATATTGTTAAATAGACATAAAAGGAGATGCTAAGAATTTTCTGCATTAATTCAAATTTTATGAATCATAACCTACTCTACCTGATATCCCACTGCAATTTTTCTCAACATTTTTCGCTTTAATTTTCCTCTTGATCTCTCCACCAGAAATCACTGACAAATGGCCCTGAGAAAGAGAAGGAGGGGGTGATCCAGAACTTCAAAAGAACACTGTCCAAGAAGGAGAAGAAGAAA
Source organism: Sinocyclocheilus anophthalmus (assembly GCA_018155175.1). Classification (NCBI taxonomy): domain Eukaryota; kingdom Metazoa; phylum Chordata; class Actinopteri; order Cypriniformes; family Cyprinidae; genus Sinocyclocheilus; species Sinocyclocheilus anophthalmus. The sequence goes on from JADLZN010007504.1 coordinate 145,897, forward strand.
GAGAAGAAGAGGGAGAAGGAGGCCTTTTCCAGAATTCCAGATGGAGACGATCACACACTGAACCGCGAAGATGGGTGAGGAGTATCAAACGATTCGCCTTGTATCATAGACATGCACATAAAGGCAATAGTCGATTAAAAGGGTTTTTAGAAAGAAACTGTTTAAGAGCATCTTTAAAACTAAATCCATTCAGCTGTTTGATTTCTCTTGTCATAATCATTTGTGAAAAGACATTTTTGGTTTCTCTTTCTGTGCTAAAGTAGGTAGGCTTAATTGACTTACTTTTTTATCACTCCTGTTTTCCCTCTTCCTGATAGAGAGAACTCTAGGTTGGCTGCTGAGGTATATAAAGACATGCCAGAGACCAGTTTCACACGGACCATTTCTAACCCCGAGGTGGTGATGAAGAGGAGACGACAGCAGAAACTGGAGAAGAGGATGCAAGAATTCCGCAGTGGAGACGGTCGACCGGACTCAGGTTTGTAAACCACTACTACGTCAACATAATCTACACTGACATACAACTGCCCTATTTGCGTATCAACTAAGTGATTATTCAGCAGGAGGCCTTGTTATTAATTTCACATGCAAAGAGGCTAACCAATCATGACGGAGCGCTTTTGCATATTAAAGTCACACGACCATATATGGAAACTAAGTTACAAAAGTAGTTCATTCAGAATGTGTTATTTTTCCTGAGGACAGACATGAGCATATTAACATAACCGTGCACATTTAGTGTTGGTGCATTATAAGAATTAAATCTATGGTCATTGAGCTTTTCTGGAAGATGTATTGCTCTATATTTGTATCTAGACACTGTTTGGTCCAAAAAATGGCTTTGTGTTCGTTTATCATGTAAAATAAGCTATGATTTCAGCAGGTTGTCTCCATGGGACACATGTAATTATACAATGAGAGCACTAAGCCAGTGCCCTGGCATCTCCATTGCACTTGTTGGGACCTCTTGCCAATGAACCACCTACTTTCAAGTGGGAAACCATTCCAGACCACAACATAAAACTTTATTCTGTAGCTCTGTTCACACTGACACCTAAAATAGCCTTTCTGTCTTGGACAGACATGGATATTTAGATTTTCCAGGCTTATGTAATCAGGATAATAACGTATGTCTGCTGCTGAGGATTTAGACCAGAGGCAAATCCTTAATGTGACACGCATAGAAAGGCTCCCAGTTACTCATCACATTCACCCCGTCCGGCAAGAGTTAAGCAGTGTGTGAACTGGTTAAAGAGGCTTAGTCCAGCACGTGGCTGGGCTTAGATCCCAGTGTTGGGGATGTTTGAGTTCTCACGCTGTGTGTGCTTCCATACTAATAGAATCCTTCAACCTACATTGGACACAACCAAAATCCAGAACATAGGATGGTGTTTTAAGAGCAGTGCTAATGCTGTTACCCTAAATCTCCATTATGCATTGACTAGGCCATCAGTAGGTCTTGAAGCTGATGCAAGGGTTTTGAAATGCCAAGTATTGGCCAGTTAAATGGCCTTGCCGTTATATCGGCCTGCCAGGTAGACAGGCAGGGAGTCATTGGGCATGATTATCAGCCAATTCTGATCATCTCGGAAAGCCTAGTATCCACTGATTAATTGGCCTCTCTGATGTATCGATCTACCGCTAATCTGCACTATTAGTTCTTAATTCTCTCGTGTTATCAGACAATTCTGCTAATCTGGAAAAGCCAGGTATCATCTGATTAATTGGCCTCGCCAATATATCGGTCTGCCACTAAGCTACACTATTAGTTCTTAATTATCTTTGACACAATCTCTCTCTTTTAGGAGGGACTCTGAGGATCTATGCCGATAGTCTGAAGCCAAACATTCCCTACAAGACCATCCTGCTCTCAACTACTGATATGGCTGACTTTGCTGTGGCCGAGGCTCTGGAGAAATACGGTCTGGAGAAGGAAAATCCCAGAGATTACTGCATCGCCCAGGTGAGGTTTAATGCAGTGTTAGCTTTCTAATGCTTTCAGAGAGTTGTACTTCCCTAAACTTTGAAGGTGCAGCTCTGTCAGACAGTGTTTTTAAAATCTGCAGGTTGGATTTTAACATGCAGAATGAAGGAATGGACAATATTTTGATACTGTGTCATGGAGTTTTAATTGTGCATGCTCATTTCCCCTATTTTTACATTAGATTACATCATCTAATGGTGACAAAGTTCATCTTTAAAAACATTCATAAAAAAACATTTATAACACTGCTAAATGTAATCTTTAACAAATCTCAAAATGTGTATTCATTTTTTTATACTGCACTGTTATAATGAAGCTTAAATTCACTTTAAAATAAATTTCAAATAATCATTGATCATTGATCTTCCAATTCTGTGGAAATCTGCGAAAGTTTCTTTATAATTCTGTGCCTTCACATGACATATGGGTCTGCTGTAAAGTTATTAAGCTGATTGAATGTCCCTGCCTTGTCCAGCTCTCTTTGTGGACCCCTCCTCCTCCTCCTCCTGTGATCAAATCCAGCATATTTCATCAGGCCACTGCACGATTTGTCTTCCAGATTAAAGCCAGGAGCTGACATCTGCTTCACCTATGCTGAGAGTAATTGAATTGTGTTGTAAGGTGCCACGTCTGGACATGTTTAGCAGTGCACAGAGTGAAAGATGGAGATATGCGTGGGGATGAGGAGGAAGTGTAGAGGAGGAGAGCAGGAAGTGCTTGAAGTGGCAAGTCTAATCTCTGCTGTCAGCGAATGAGAAACATTGCTGATACAAAAGTGTTAACCTTGGCCTGTCTGCGCTGTTGCTCACCAGCTCTTCTCAGCCAATCACACTGAGAGTTTTTGTGTGGCATCGTAATATCCTCTCCCATCACTCTGGCCAATTTTAATTACTTAAACAGCTTGTCCATAAAGCTGCTGTTAAATTGTGTCAGGGAGCGTGTATCTGTCACTAAAACAGGTGTTTAATGCCTGCCTGGAGTGCGCACTGTGAAATATTAGCATGCTTCGCCAAAGAAGTCAAACTTTATTAGTTCTTTGAGCAACAAAGTTGGATTTTTTTAGACTCTGAAAGTTTGTGCATGTTTGCTTTGTGCAGGTGATTCATGCAAATGATAAACCAGTGAAGGAGACTATACTAGACGACACCGATTGCCCTCTGCAGATCCTCAGAGACTGGACAAGCGATAAAGGTCAGCCACATATGCAGTTTCTTAAGCTTATTTTTGGACAAATTTTGGGGCTTTTTGGAACGTCTTCACTATCTTTTAAAAGTTTGGGGATTTTTTTATTTGCGTTTCTTTTTTAATCTGCATTTATTTGATCAGAAGTACATTGAAAACCCATTCAATGCTTCTTTCTTTTACATGCCACATGCTTAAAACATTTAAATTAGTTTAATACAAAAGCCTCTCATTTACGCCATCTTATACTGCCCCCTGTTGACTTTAATATGCTATTATGTCAATTTTGCAGAGGCCTTAGTATTCCAGCTGAAAAAGCGTCCTCCAGACTATGCTCCAAGAAAAGGACGTAAGCCCGACAACAGGATGGGATCCGTTCCTCCCGAGAAACTGCCCTACCTGGTTGAACTGAGCCCAGGTGACACACACAAACATACACTATTGACCGCAAATCCTCTTACCAGGAAATTTAGAGCAGAAACAGAGGCCTTTGTGAGTCATTGAATGCTAGCAGAGCTGTTCCTGGATCAGTCATGTTGGTCTAAGTCTGCTCTAGAGTTTCAATTACACTAATGTGACCGCTGTGAAGAGCAGCCCACTGATTGCCCACTGACATGCATGAGTAGAGCTATGGCCAACAAATGAGTTCAGTGTCTGGACCTCTGTAGAGTCAGCTAGTGAGACCCCTTAAAATAGACCTTAGTTTCAGTCGAGTTGTTTTTTTAGAGTTGAAAATTCACATCATCTAGATCTGACCCTCATTAACGCTGTCTCTCAGTCTAACTGCTGCTTGCATACTGTTCCTCCCCCTACTACGGCCCACAACTAACCCTGTCACTGCGTTTATAACCAACGCTTTTTAACTGAGAGTTAGGAGCGGAAACTCTCCTGATGTGTAATAACACTGTGTCTATACTGGAGGCAACCAGTGTCGCATTGCAACGACAAAATTTTAAGGCTGTCTACAGTGAAAGCATTAAAGTTTAACGTCACTTCTGAAAGTTCACTAACCAATCAATGATGATTATAGCAACAGTTATTTGGGTGACTTTTTGTTTTACTGACAACAAAAAAACTATTAATATAAAAACTGTACTTTGCATAAGTTATTTTATAATATAGAAACATATGGATTAAGTTGTTTTCACAAGCTTTATCTGTATTATATAGTTGTTATATTAAATTACTATATATTATTTTTTGTTTAATGATATAAACAATGTATTTTGTTTAAATATTATATGTAATATTATATTGTCATATTTGATTTCTTTTGGGCTATTTTTTTCATTGTATTTATCTACTATGCCTATGTATTGTATCTACTATTTTTTTGTTTTTTTATGTATCATGAATATATTCCTATGATCATAATATGTACATCCTATTAGATATTATTAACTATAATTGGTACTTTGTTTATATTATACAATATGAATGGATTTTTTAAATAAACATTTTTATATATTATATTACAGTAAAATACATTATTTAATAGCCTGTTGGCTATGTTTGCTGTTTGTAATACACGGACATTTTTATACTTATAAATTTATTATTATTTAATAGAAAAACAAGTACTATATTTATTTAATTATATTGTTATTTTATTTACTACCATACTGTTCAATGTGTCATTATATTTTTAATAATTAATTAAATGTTTTAACAATTACAAATATATGAGTCACACCAAATCAAATTATTACCAGGCAGTTCACTCATGTAAATAAAGTTATTTTAGATGGACTCAAAATATGGCTGGAGAAGCTGTCAATCCGCCAAAAAAGAAACGGCACATTCCTCAGCCAAATTGCTTCTGGTATTGACAGTTTTGTTGATTATAATGGGATAAGTATGGTTTTGTCATGTTGCGTCGTGCTGTTGTCCAGTGTAGATATGGTGTAGAAGTGGTCTTGAGGATTTTCTGGGCCTTGAAAATTAAGATTTGATTGACATATTCACTCATCTCTGGAGTGTGTGTCAGCTGACAGACTGACCACTTGCTTATGGCGCTTTTTTCTCTTTCTTGCCTGCTTTTGTACTCTTTCTCTCTCTTCTCTCTCTTTCTCTCTCTTCTCTCTCTTTCTCTCTCTTCTCTCTCTCTCTCTCTCTTCTCTCTCTCTCTCTCTCTCTCTCTCTCTCTCTCTCTCTGGCGTGTGTCGGTGTGTGTCCCGCTGTTCTGTCTGCTCCTGGCTCCTGTGCATGTGTCCCGTCCTAGGGCGAGGGAGTCACTATGCCTACTACTACTGCCATCATGAAGGTAACACAAACCTGCCTGCACCTCCCACCCTCCCCCAGATCTACCTCCTCTCTCTCACACACACTCTGAAAGAGAAGATATAAAACACTTCTGCAAAATGAAAACTGACCTACTTGGTTTTTTTTGTGCCCTAAAAGTAATGTGTGCAGTTATGTGGTCAAATTTTTGGCACTAGAGTGGATGGATGTGGTATTTCCTGGTAAAGCATTTAGTTTTATAGCACATTGTTCCTTCTATTGGTACAAAGTTCCCAGCATTGCCCACTCAGACTCGTACGTAATTGCTCAATGTCTTAGGGTATTATTTACAATGTATTCATGGTAAGAGATCCTTGCCTAAAAGTCAACATGACATTAAAATTGACTCTATTTACTTTTTCTAATGCATGTTCCTGGTCTTACTCTGCACAATTCATCAGTGCATGTTATTCAAAAGAAAAAGTCTTTGTATTTTTAATTTAACAAAATGAAATAAAATAAAATGTCTGTCAAGCTATTGTCAATTGAACAAAATACATTTACCAAAATATATACAAAAGTGGCTCTAACACCATTATTATGAGGATGTTTTGACATACACTCATGTTTTAAACCTTATTTCCTCCTTTTACTTTTTGTGCTTTGCATTTTGCTTACAACTCCTAATTGCCAATCATCTCACTAATCTAAGAATTAAAATACAAAAACCTAACCATCCCATCATCATTTATAACCCAGGATTCCCTGTAAAAGTTCATTGTTTCTCAGCAAAGTTCCAAGAATTCTGATGTAGTTCCAGTTTCCGATAATAGATAAGTCTTTGTTTTTGCACAGTATTCAAGGAATGCACTTGAAGATTATTAGTAAGGATATGTTATGAGGCGGTTGACTGGTCATTTAATGACCAACTAGTTGATTAGTGGTGCAGTACATTTTATACATCGCTGTTCAAATATTTAGGGTCAGGAAGATTTTTTACATATTTTTGAAAGAAGTCTCTGCAAGAATGCATTCATTTGATCAAAAATACAATAAAAACAGTAATATTGTGAATATATATTTTAATATTTAATAAAACAATTTTAATTAAAAAAAAAATAATAATATATATTATAGCTTCTAAAAATGTATTGTCACATGATCCTTCTGAAATCATTCTAATATGCTGGTTTGCTGCTTAGGAAACATTTCATGACCAATGTTATAAAACAGTTGTGCTGCTTAATATTTTTGTGGCAAACGTGATCATTTTTTTCAAGGTTATTTGATGAATAGAAAGTTCAGAAGAATAACATTTACTCAGAATTTAATTATTTTGTAGCAAATATCTTTACTGTAACTTTATTTTTTTATTTTGATGTGTTCTTGCTGAATGAAAGTACTAATTTCTTTTAAAAAAAATTCTCACTGACCTCAAACTTTTGAATGGTGTATTTTTAGCAGCAGTGTTTTAATTAACATTCTGCACAACCCTGGAAAACCCTCCCAGAGGAGTTGCGCCTTTAAATTCAGGATTGAAAACAGCCTAATTATACAGTAGTTTAGTTAGCCCATTGACTAGTCGTTTTTAGAAACATGTAGTTTTGCGTATCTTTAATTACACGGCCTAAAGCACAGAAGTGACACTAATGGGTTGTGCTTGTTTTGTATTGAGTGTGAGTGAAATGCAGAAAAACTCAAATGTGTGTCTCACTGCTCTGTGGCTGCTCTGCAGATGGGTCAGACTCCAGGGATAAACCCAAACTTTACCGATTACAGCACAGCCTCACTGAGGTTGGATCTGACCGGTGTGAAGAAGGAAACATTCAGGTAAGGAAAATGCTTAAATTACCATTTCTGCGCAGCAGTGTAGAACAATAAAAGGTGAAAAACACATTTAAAAAAGCGTCCAACACATGCCTGATTTTTTTTCTGCACCGCAGCTGTTTGGGCCTGGGATTCTGCCTCACCACTGTGAACTGATGCATGAGGATGGGCTGGTGACTGTGACCCCTGTCAGTTTGGATGCTGAGACATTCGTGGATGGACAGCGGATCTCTGACACTACGGTTCTGCGCAGCGGGGTGACCGTCCAGTTCGGAGCCACTCACGTCTTCAAATTCGTAGACCCCAGCTATGACCACAGCATGTCCAAGAGAGACCCAGGGCCCATGATGAAGGGCAGACACAAATCAGGGTGAGACATTTTTTCTTTAAGAGCAGCCACATAGAGCTGAAAAGCAAATATAACCTGATAAGAATCACATTGAGTGTGTCCAGAAAGATTTGAACTAATACAATTGTCAGTAGCCGACTACTGATCCTTTATTGACCAGCTGTGGCAGTGCAGCACAAGGAGCCATCTGTTGTACTGTGTAACATTAGACGCAGTGATGGGGAAGCTTCTTTGAAACTATAGCTTGCCAAGCTACTCTTTAAAAAAAAGTCATTAGCTATACTTCAAGCCACTAACAAAAAGTAGCTAACTACATTTGAAGATATTTAATATATTTTTTGAGGATCCTTTGCTAGGATGACAGCATGAGAATGAACAGGTAAATTGATTCTAAATGCAACTAATACAACTAGAAAAACACTTCAGTTTCTATTTCTGAGTCGAAAACGTGTCAAACAGCAGCATTTAACTACAAAAATAATGTATAAAACACCTCCGAATTCTGCAGGTTAACAGGTGAATCATTCTTTTGAATATTTTCATTCACATGAACAATGATCTGATTCACTGTAATGAATCTGACTTCTCGATCCTACATGAAGACCGTTTAGAGCCTGTTTATTGCGTCATACTTTTTTCAGGATTCTTTAATGAATAGAAAGTTCAAAAGAACTGCATTTATTTGAAATGGAAATCTTTACTGTCACTTTTGAACAATGTAATGTGTACTTGCAACACTTTAGTTTAGGGACCAATTCTCACTATTAACTAGTTGCTTATTAGCATGCATATTACTAGCATATTGGCTGTACTTATGAAGCACACATTAATGCCTTATTCTGCATGACCATATTTTAGATCTCTTAATCCTACCCCATACCTAAACTTAACAACTGCATTACTATTAATAAGCAGCAAATTAGGAGTTTATTGAGGCAAAAAGTCATAGTTAATAGTTAGTTAATAGTCAGTTTGGCCCTTTGACCAATTGGCCCCCAATCTAAAGTGTGACCTAAAAGTATTAATTTTAAATTGCTTTAAAAGTTGAAAAAAAAAAACAACTAACCACAAACTTTTGACTGTACTGTAAAAACATTATCAATTGTTTTAATTTAGGTTTTTAGAGCTCTAGAGACTTGCCGGTTCTTTACAGACAGTTTACACACATCAAAATATGATGAAATGTGGGTGAAGATAGAAGTCCAAAAGGTACAGTAACAAAAACAGACAATTCAATTCTGAGAGTTGGAGTGAAGCTGGAAAGTGGTCATGAAAAGCTAAATAATGCCTCTTATTTTCATGTAAGAAAGGTTGAATAAGTTGATGTCAAAATGCTTCAAAAGTGGAAAAATATGGCACAGTTGCTCATGAGATGTTTTGTACTTGTGGAGCCATTAGATGGCAGTCTTTTGATGTCTAAGTGTCTCACTTTATGGTGTGTGTATCTGTAACTCTGCTGTCTCGCTGAACAACCAGTGCGAATTGTGTTATGGGATGCTCTGCTGCCATGACAACAGGAGTTTCACAGGTTTTGCACACGGATTTTCTCTGCAGTGACTGTCCTGTCAGATTTCTAGTGTTAAATGCAGCCTTTACTATGAGAACTGTTGGAAAAGAGGCTGGAAGAGTGACAGGGAGAGGGTGAGCGGAAGGTTATGTCGGCCACAGGCGCAGAGAGACTATAATCTGATCAGCGTGGGTTGGAGAGGGGTGTGTCCCTGTGTCATTTCAGAGAGAAACGCTGTGTTTGAGACAGGGCGGAGTGTAGTGACGCTCCCACCAACACACACTCTTCGCCGTACTCCACTGTTAAACATACAGGAGCAAGAGGAGTGTAGAGCTGTCCTGGTGAGTTTATCCACATTTTACACACGTTTCGTGGAGCCTAAACACTCCGCTTGAGTGATCAGGTGACCGTGAAGATTTGTTGTTTTTGTTTGTTACCAACAAACTTCGATTTAGCTTGCTAAATGTTGATATTTTTAACAGTACTATGTTTATTTAATCATAAAATGCTAATTAAAACATTTGTTCTTGTAACACTTAAATATATAGGGTTGTTCTAAAACTTGGACTTGTCATACTTTTATCAAAAAATTTTATTCACTATATGATATTTTATATATTATGTTACATATGTTTTTGAGGAAACGGTGGTACGTTACTTTCAGGATTCTTTGATGAATAGAAAAGTTCAAAAGAACAGCAAAACATTTTATAAAATTTTAAATATCTTTACTGTCAATTTTGATCAATTAAGTGCATCCTTGCTAAATAAAGTTTTAATTTTAACATGGGGAAAACATTAGCATAGCCTCAGGATATGGGGGAAAAAAAGAGACGCTACATTGATTGCGTTTATTTTAAGGCGTTGAACAGTCAACTTTAATTGCATAACACACATTTTTCTCAGACCTCTTCATTAGTAATTGTTTATTCTTAGATTATGACTCTGTTAGAACATGTGAGCTTTCCCCCCATAAAGATTCATTATAAAGCTCTCCCAGAGTTTTCTTGTGTTTTTTTTAAATGCAACTTTACAAAGTAATGTTGTCCGAGATGTTTGTGAGCTTTTATCCCATGCACATCCTATTGGCATGCATGTGAATGTGCAGTAATTAAGTCTGCGTTCATTTCAGGCCATTCGTCTGTAATGTCTAGGTTCAATTAGGTTCATTTCCTGCATTAATTTGATGTGAAAACATGCCGTCTCTTAGCGAACGTGTTCATAGCGGTAAGCAGAATCTCTAATCTGATGTCCTGATGTTCTGCTGGATTACAGCACTGCTCATTCCAGGACATGGAAGCTTGCTGATGGCAAGGATCAGACAAGGACTCAGTCCTTGTAATATCTGATTTTTCTGATTTGTGTTATGTTAAAACATAAACATAAATGCAATGAAATGTTCTATTTACACTACCTTAGAAAAAAAAAAGGTTCTTGGGAGGACATGTTTGACATTAATAAATTAAGTTGTTTATGGTTGCCAATGTGGTATCACAATAAAGGCTGGGTTTTTTTTGTGGCTCAGTCAAGTCAGAACAATGCATTTTATAATATTACTTGTACTGTTTGGAGTTACATAACGTGAAGCTGTTTTTGCACTGATGCCAGGCTTAATATATTATCAGTATAATCATATATTTTGGTTTATGTCCATCAAGTTCCCAAAAAAAAGTACTGTACTTTTCATTTGTAAAGTATTTGATTCACTGGATAATCCAAAATGGGCATTACCACATGGTTATTTAATATGCAAACCGTTTCTAGCTGGAAATGTCATGAATGTCATGGAAATGTTTGGACGTACTGCCCATTCCCAAGCTGCAGTTTAGATGTTACCTGGATATATTATGTCTCATCTGGATGCAAAGAGCTGGAAACAGCTGTTTGACAGCTGTTGAACACTGTAGCGGTTTGCTGCCTTCTAATCTTGTCATTTACGGTTATTTTTTCGTTGGTATAATTGTGTTCAAACACTGTGCGGGTGTATCTTTAGGCTGTGGGGTTCTACTCATTCATTTAGGCTGGTAAGAATGTCTGTGTTACTGATTGTCTTCAGAGCTCATACACACACTAGTATCCGGGTGTTCGTGAGGCTGTGGGCCGCTGCTTTTGTTTGACTTTCCATTCAGCTCAGGTTTTATGTAGTTGTGTGTTTTAGAGTGTATGCAGGTGGTTATATTGTGTGTGTCTGTTTGTTTGACCACAGATACCGCTTACTTCCATGTCATCTGCTGAAATGATTAACCCCCTCCCCTTTTTCTGTTTCTCAGAAGTGTCCCAGAAACGACCTTTGACCTTCACGGGGACTTTCATAGTGGCTCTGCTCTCCCTACAAGCAAGGTATCACATCGGCCTGTTTCTTTTGGATCTTTGTGCATGTTTTTGTGTGTGGTGTGACGGATCTCTAATGGGATATTTGGTGGTTTCAGAGCTCAGGGAAGCTGGAGATGGAGCGCTCAGGAAACGGTGAAAGAGGCCTGGTGAAGCCCATGATTAGAGGAGAACAACAGGACTTTAACAAACATGATGGAAGGTAAGAACTTAGCTGACTCTGTGTGCCTAATTTTCTTTTTTTTTTTAAATAAGAATGCAGTACTGTCAGATTAACACATTTAAGTTCACAACACATTTAATTATTATGTATTTTTCTAAGAATGATTCGCAGAAAATAAAAGCATCATGTTGGGTTTTGTTCCAATGTTCCAAAAGAAAGAGGAAATAATAAAAATAATTATGCAAATTGACAATGCAAAGTAAAGCCAGGGGCATTTTTTTTTAGAAAGTGTATTTAGGAAAAACGAATAATAATATTACTATTATTATTATATTATTATTATAATTGCTAACAGCCCTTTAAAAATTAATTCACCTTAAATAAATAATATTTTAGAACTATAAAATATAAATTTATACTTTTTATTATTCTTTTTAAGTAAATGATCCTAGCCTTATTTTTCATAATTCATTATTATAATCTTTTTATTTATTATATTTTATTTAGATGATTTTGATGTGATGTTGAAAATACATAATTCAGAATTCTGTGGATTTTGCTCTGCAGTTAGTGTAGAAAATGTGAGAACAAATGGTTTAGTAAATGACACAAAGCAATGCCATGTTCGTTAAATTCTCTGTTTAGTAACAGCAGGTTTAGTGCACATCAGCTATCAGTCAGCGAGGGTCTCTATGGAGTCAGTGCTGGGTATAGGTCTCTATATGTAACCTAACCCTTTTCCTGTTTGAACCTGAGACACCTGAGCCCGCCGCTCACCTGGCTTCAGTCTTGTCATCAATAATCCAGTGGAGATGAGAACGCACATTCAAACACGCACAGCACAGTTTGGCATCTGTGACATGATGTTGTACGGCAGGACAGGAGCGGGATCTCTGGAGCGGTGGGCGTCTGTAGACAGCGGTGTCAATCTGTCCTATCTTAACTGGTTCATCGAGCAACAATTCTTTCCCTGCAGGTCCCAGGACGGCCCAGAGCTCACTCTGCCGGCCAGCATCGAGTTCAGGGAAAACTGTGAGTATCACGTCCATCTGCAAAGCAAAACCAGTCGATTTGTGCTAGTTTAATTTCCGCGATCTGACCTTAACTGGGTCATGTGTTTTGTCTGGTGTGTGGTGGGTTTTTAACTTGCTGTTACGTTTTACATGTTTTGGCATTGGCTGGGTGTTGCAGACACAACATAGTGTTTCCACTTGACCTGGTTGATGGTGGCATGCATTTTCTTTCATTGGTTGTGTCAATTATAAAGCAAAACAGCCAGCTAATTATAGAAATCACTAATGGTTAGCTGCCTCAGGTCAATGGATGGAAAGTATTGATCACTGCTAATAAACCCGTTTCATCATGAAGTCAGTTCAAAATAAATTAGATTTTAATTTATCTAAATTCATTCTCATGGACTCATTCTGTCCATTAAAAAATTCTTAAATTATAATAGAATATAGAATATATAGAATATATAATTGTCCCACTGTGCCACTAGGTGGCAGGAGTGAGTATTATGCCAGAAGGCAGAGAAGGAATTCTGTGCATGGATGGATTGGACAAAAAACAAAACAAAAACGGCCTAGGACCACTGGCACAACACAACCCTAAGTGGAAAATCACCCACTATGTATTTCATTTGCATTTGTACGTTCCAGTTTACATATTTAGCTGAAAAATAAGCTCACGAAAACCTGTTGTTATGTTATGTGTTATGGTTATATGTTGTGTCTTGTCATGTTATGTGTTGTGTTGTGTATTACAATATGTGTTATGTGTTATGGTTATATTTTGTGTCATGTTATGTGCCATGTTGTGTGTTGTCATGTTATGTATGCTGTTATGTTATGTGTCATGTTATTGTTATGTTGTGTCATGTGTTGTGTGTTAGAAAATGTGTTGTTTATATATTGTCATGTTGTGTGTTCTGTAATTGTTATCTGTTGTTTAGTTTCATGCTTTTGATTTGATATGTACGGTGGCCCAGTAGTGCACAACACAACGAAATCACCACAACACAACAAAATTGCCGCAGCACAATGGAAACAAGCCACAACACAACGGAATTAGCACAACACAACGAAATTAGCACAACACAATGGAAAAAAGCCGCAACACAACGAAATTAGTACAACACAACAAAATTACCGCAGCACAACACAACGGAAAAAATCCACAACACAACGAAATTAGTACAACACAACAAAATAACCACAGCACAACAAAATTAGCACAACACAACGGAAACAAGCCACAACACGACGAAAATAGCACAACACAACTGAAATGGTCCTATGCACACAAACATAGCCTATATATTTGCTACTTTTTAACGAGTGAGCTCCTCTTTAATAATACGGCGCTTCTTTTTAAGCGCTGTTACAGTTGAATGAGTCAAGGGATTTAATGCAGGGTCTAATGAAATCCAAATTTTGATATCCAATATATTTTCATAAACCCTTAAATTTTCTATGGGACAGTACATTATATATCACCCCATATCATGGTGCCAATAACGGAGTGTTTATATTAATTTGGTTCAAATAACCAGCCTTTTTGACATGTAGGCTATTTACACTAATTACGCTCACCAATGTGGCCACACAAAATTAAAAATGATGCGCGCCAGGTAACAGAGCAGTGGCGTAGCGAGTAAGGCACATAAAAGTAGCATAGTTAAAGTCCGCCTTTTGCTGGACTCGCTCTTCTCCCTTTTCCCCATCACATATCAGATCAGAAAGGCGTTTACTTTCAATGTAGAAAATATTCCAAAAGTGAAAATAAATAATGTGCATAACGAGTGTTTAATAATGAAGTATATAGGGGTTAGGGGTATAGGTGTATGGAGGGCTTTATTATCCCAATAACGGCATCCATTTAATATTTTTTATGAAATATAATAATTTACACTCTACATTACTATTGCATCCTGTTAATTTACAACAAAACTGAGGTGCAAACATCTGCCACTATATAGACTATAGCCTATAAATAATATCTAAGGATTATTTACACTTATTGCAAAGAAAAAATAAAAAATAACGTCCAAGCTTTATATAGTGGTAATGGACTAACCAAACCTTAATTTTGAACAATTTACTAGACCAATACCATGCCAATGTTTTTATGGACTCTTGAACTTGCACATATTATTACTGTTGAATTCATTTCATAACGCTGTTTCTCGCGGCCATGTAAACGATGGTTTAAAGCTCAAATTTGGGCTTCTTACCAGAGTTAATTGTCTAAAAATATTACAAATTTTAAAGAGCTTACTGCACTAGGATTTTTAAATGACACTTTAAGTTCGCATAGCCATATAAATGACTTGGCTAATGGTTTTTAAAAAAAAATTGGTACTACAGTAAAATGCCCAAAATTAGAATTTCGTCAGACCATTACCTCTGGTATAGAGTCCTTAGTTTTAACGCATCCCTTATAGTGGCCAAGAAAGGGAGCGGGAGCATTTCCTTTGTGTTGCAGCGATTTCATTTTGTTGTGACTTGTTTCCGTTATATTGTGCTATTGTTGTGTTGTGCTAATTTCGTTGTGCTGCTGCGATTTCGTTGTGTTGTGGAGATTTTGTTGTGCTGTGACTTGTTTCCGTTGTGTTGTGCTATTGTTGTGTTGTGCTAATTTCGTTGTGCTGCGGTGATTTCGTTGTGTTGTGGAGATTTTGTTGTGTTGTGACTTGTTTCCATTGTGTTGTGTGAATTTCGTTGTGCTGATCGTTGTATGATCAGTAGCATGGAATTTACAGCACAGCTGACAAACTAAATGTATATGTGTAACTGCCATTTAAATGAATGTGCATGCTAAAATGTAGCTCTCTTCTGGTACATTAAAACTTGGTACATTCCCAATTAAATCTCTCTCTGCTTCCTCTATCCCATGATTTCCCCCCATAGCCGAGGATGCCTTCCTGTCTGCCATCATTAACTACACCAACAGCTCAACGGTGCACTTCAAGCTGTCTCCCACCTACGTGCTGTACATGACCTGCCGTTACGTCATGTCCAGCCAATACAGGCCTGACATCAGCCCCTCTGAGCGAACACACAAGGTCATCGCCATTGTCAACAAGATGGTGAGCATGATGGAAGGAGTTATCCAGGTGGGTGTTGAGAATTTTTACTAGAATTATCTTCTGATAATAATAATTATTAATATTTATACATTTTTGACAATGCAAGTTGTGTGTAACTTTATTATATTATAACTCTATTTATACTTTAGACATGTCGCTGTAGCTCTGATGTAGAGATTTGTCTGTGGAGTTACATTATACATGCTTTTGTAGTTGTAGTGTTAAAGCTTGTTTCACTCTGCTTTCATCGATTCAGGTCATTGCCTCAGCAAACAGTGCTTAAACTACTGCACTCAGTGTTTCCCCTGTGTATGTTTAGTATGTGAATGTCTGTGTGTGTGTTTGTGTCTCTGCCTTGTTTTACCGGATTCATGCACCATATTTTCTTAGCTGCGCTTGGTTCAGCAGCTTCCGACAGTCACCAAGTGGCCATACTGAGATGTATCACTAGAAAAAGAAACAAAAAGAGCTTCTTGTTGCTTCTACAGGGAAAAGTGTTTGTATAGTACAATACCGTTTAAAAAGGTTTTATTTTTTTTAAAAGAAGTCTCTTCTCACCAGGGCTGCATTTGTTTTAATCAAAGATACAGTAAAAACAGTAATATTGTGAAATAATATTATACTGTAAAATAACTGTTTTCTGCTTTATTATATTTTAAAATGTATTCCTGAGATGGCAAAGCTGAATTTTCAGTTGCCTCCAGTCTTCAGAAATCCTTTTAGAAATCCTTTTGAAATGAAACTTTTCTTATTATTATCAGTTTTGAAAGCAGTTGTGCTGCACATATTTTTGTGTAAGCCATGTGATACATTTTTCAAGATTCTTTGATGAATAGAAAGTTCAAAAGCTTTTGTAACATTGTAAATATATTTAGTCAATTTTGAGCAGTTTAATGCATCTTTGCTGAATAACAGTATTGATTTTCTTCAGAAAAGTCTATCTGACCCCAAACTTTTGCACAGTGGTGTAAATATTATGAACGAGACTGATTATCAATGCATGAATCAAACTCAGTGAATCATGTTTTTTACTGTATCATTGTATATGGACTGATACAAATTCTACAGAACAGTAAAATTGCTCACAGTAACATGAACGAGTCGTCGTTGCTCATTTGCATAAAGTAAAACTTTTCTCAACTGTCTAGTCACTGCACACGGCCTCATTGGATTGCCATCATTCACTTTCATCATTTGGTCACCACAAATAACTGTAAACGCCTCTTTACAATTCAGAAATGAGGTCCACATGCTCTGTTTATTTATGTTCTTATTTGGTCAGCGCCTGCAGGTTTTGAGTGGCCCACCCAGGTGTTCAAACCGTATATCTCATAGACTGACAGAAATGTTCAAGTGCAAATAGTTATTTAATAAATCGTCCATTTCCTGACTCACTGTTACAAGACTTTAAATGGAGTTCAGTATCTAAAATGAGAAAACAGACTGTCGTTTATATGAATGGATACAGTCAGTCTCTAAAAAATTTTTTAAAAAGCATTTTCTTTTTCTGAATTTTTGGTAAATCCAAAATCTTAAGCCTCACATGTTTAAGGGCCTAAGCTTAGAAAAAGAGAAACACAATCTCGGAAAGCGAGAGGGAATTCATTTTTTAAGGCTTGGTAGAAAAGCTGTACTCCATTTTTAAAATAGCAAGACATTAGGATATTCTTATAATTTTTTAATCTGAAGTAACTTTTTATCTACACAGATCAAAATATTTAGTAGGTTTGTCATTAGTCAAACCCTGATTGTTAACATCGGGAGTTTTAAAATCATAGTTTTCTTTTATAAGCATTAAAAAGGGCATGAATGAAAGGATGATCTACTCCTTAAAACAAAAATAACCACAATTTGCTGCTTGTTCTTGCTAGTTATTGTTGTTATAGAGCTTTTTATCAGACACAAAGTTCTTTTTTCACCTTTCATGATTTCATTAGCACACTTACTCTACTGTTCAAAAGATTTTTTAAATGGTTTTTGAAAGAAGTCTCTTATGCTTACCAACTCAGCATTTATTTGATCAAAAATACAGTAAAGCAGTAATATAATTACAATTTAACAGAACTGCTTTATATTTTAATATATTGTATTATCGTAATGTGTTACTGAGATGCAAAGCTGAATTTTCTGCATTATTACTCGAGTCGTCAGTGTTACTTGGTCCTTCAAATTCATTCAAAGCTGATTGCTGCGTTAAGAATATTTCTATTAGTTAAAAAAAAAAAGAGCGTTTATCTAGTGGCTTGTAAATTTCATCCTTGTCGTCACAGAAAAGCAGCTGTATCTTTAAACTGCACCATTAATTATAAAATCAAGTTAAATCACTCTAGATGACTCGGACGTCCCGTACGGCAGTGAGTGCAGGATGATGTTGTGACCTGTCCCGTGTGAGCGTGAATGTCTGTGTGTTTACATGCCTGTGAATTCTGTCCATGCCATGGCTGTTGTTGACAGTCTCTCTCTCTGTCCTGTCATGCTTGGCCACCCCCCCCCCACACCGCCCTCTTCCCCCACCCTACTCTCTCTACAGGAGCTTGCTGAAGGTGATCAGGTAGGAGTTTGCACTGCTAGGGAGGTGTCTCATTCTTCCTGTTTCTCTCTCTCTCTCTCTCTCTCTCTCTCTCTCTGTTCTATCTGTCAGCTTGGCTCCATCTTCCATGCCTCTTTTATCCCCCCATAACAGAAAGCAAACAACCCAAGCCAACTAAGTAATCCCTCCTCCTACAGCTGGACACAATTGTTCATAACCCCTCATTTACGACTCAACATGGAACATGTGATACTAAAAAACAAACTCTGATTGCGACAACATTTTAACTGCGGCATCTTCCATTTTTGACTTCTGCTTACTGCACTTCAGTGTGGATGAGAGACTACCCCATGTTCTTTTGCTTTGTTTGGAAACTTTTAATTTCCTTTTCATTTGACTTCATGTCTGTGGTTAACGTCATTGTTCTTATGGATGCGTCCTGTGGCCAGTATGACGTATTAGGGAGGGTCAGGGCGGGGCGGGGGGTTGCTGTCGTCGTCACGTGGGATAGACGTGTGCAGGTATACACAGAGGTCCGGTTGCTTCCGGACCGTGTGTATCCCCTCTCTGTGTTGCAGGGATGTGGGATCCAGGGCAACCAGTCACCGCAGCTTCCCAGTCAGTCGTGCCTAGCTTGAGCTAACTGTAACACGTGAATGATTTCTATTCTGTCTGGACGCGGAGACTGGTTGTTGGAGGCCAGGAGGGTTGGACAGAGGCACATGTCTATCCCGGGAGTGCTACTCAGTGCTTCTCATGGCTGTAACTCTTTTCTTTGTTGTTTGTACGTCGGATTGTTTTGCTTTAGCTGTGTGTAACGGCCCATCTCTGTGCATTACAGAAACAGAAGAACATCGCCGGGGCTCTGGCCTTCTGGATGGCTAATGCCTCAGAGCTGCTGAACTTCTTCAAACAGGACAAGGATCTGAGTCGCATCACGCTAGATGCACAGGATGTTCTCGCTCACCTGGTTCAGATGGCTTTTAAGTGAGTGTTTGAACGTGCATGCATATTTACGCTTAATGTTTCAAAACCGAGAGAGCTGCCATCCTATACAGCATATTTAAATTTATATTTGTATATTTATTTCAATATACACCTATATTAAAAGACTATATTGTTATACATGCTTAAGTAAAAGTATACTTTTTAACTAATTTAAATTTTACTTCTGGTTTATATTTAAAAATTTTAATATCAGTTTATATTATTAAACTTTTTATTTGCACTATTTTAAATTTTGGTGTGTGTCTATATATATATATTATATATTATATATATATATATATATTTTTTTTTATATATATCTTTATAATTATCTGTAAATTTGTAAAAGAGCACATTTGCACATTCATAATTCCTGTCTATTTTCTCTATATTGAGATTACGATATACTTATTATTTTGTTATTTATTGTCTATTCCCCTTTATTATTATTATTAGTGTTTTATTGCCTTAATTATATGTATGTCTGCACTATGACTGTAGAATACTTTCTGTACTGGAAGCTCCTGACACAAATTCCTTGTGTGTAAACACACTTGGCAATAAAACTCTTTCTGATTCTGAAAATGACTGATTGTAGCCAAGTATGGGGTTCCCTTGGTGGAATTTGGCTCTGCCTTTAACACCATCCCAGTTCAAACACACACAGCATTGAGTATGAACAACACTCATGACACACACACCACACCCATAGCAGGGTTGCTGTGGAGCACTGTGGAGCAGGTGGTGTTCGTGCCTTGCTCAAGGGCTCCTCACTTCATTCGGGGGTATGAGTGGTTAATAGATGCGCTGGTCTTCACTCCCCCCCCCCCCACCTACAATTCCTGCCAGTACCAAGACTCGAACCCGTGACCTTTGGGTTATTTTATGATTATGTATGTATGTATGTATTTGTTGTTTTGTCTTTATATATATATATATATATATCCACAACCCCACACACACACCACACCACCCACACACACACACACACAACACTAACCGTCTTCAGTGCCACATGATCCTTCAGAAATCCTTCTAATATGTAGATTATTATCATAGCGGCAACTGTTGTGCTGCTTAATATTTTTTTGGAACTGTGATACATTTTTTTCAGGATTTTTTTGATGAATAAAAAGTTAAAAAGAACAGAATTTATTTAAAATAGAAATCTTTTCTAACAATATACACTACAGTTCAAAAGTTTGGGGTCAGTAAAAGTTTATTCTTTTTTTTAAAAGAAATTAAAATTTTATTCAGCAAGGCTGTGTTAAATTGTTAAGAAGTGATAGCAAGGATGTATATTGTTAGAAAAGATTTATATCTTAAATAAATGCTCTTCTTTTTAACTATTTATTATCAAAGAAGCGCAGTTTCCAAAAAAAATATTTTTGGCTGCACAACTGTTGATAAATGTTTCTTGAGCAATAAATCAGCATATTAGATGATTTCTGAAGGAGCTTGTGACACTTTATACTGGAGTAATGGCTGATGGAAATTCTGCTTTGCATCACAGAAATAAATTATATTTTAAAGGATATTAAAATAGAAACCATTATTTTATATTGTAATAACATTCTGCAAGATTATTGTTTTTTTTTCTGTTTTTTTGATCAAATAAATTCAGCCTTGATGAGCATAAGAGACTTCTTTAAAAAAAAAACATTACAAGTCTTACAGATCCCAAACCTTTGACCTGTAGTGTGTGTGTGTGTGTGTGTGTGTGGTGTTGTGTGTGTGTAAATTTCAGCTTTATTTCCATATATGAAAACAATTAATTTAATTGTAATTGATCATCACATAATTTAATTGTAATTGGTCAATTACAAAAGTGATTTGTAAAATAAGTTCATACTGTGTTCCTGTAACCATTGTCAGGATGTGCTGAATGTAAGGAATGCTTTGGGTCTGGCTTGTATTGGCTGAGCTGTAGTTTGGGTGTATGAGAGAGAGTTACGGTCCTGGGGCCGGTTTTCAGCACAAACAATGTGGTCGGAGCGCCTCCGTTTCCTTTAAGCACTGGAATGACCAGCTGAAACAACTGCGCTTTTGTGCGGTTTGTGAAGCGGCCAGGTCTCTCAGATTTATTGTGAGATTCTACAGGAAGTTCCTTTAGGCCTTGATGGTGGATATATGGTCACTAAGTAATGTGTTCTTGCAGGTACCTGGTGCACTGCCTGCAGTCAGATCTGAATAACTACATGCCAGCTTTCCTGGAAGATCCCGATGAACAGAACCCACAGAGGCCCAAGATAGGTGAGCAGAGACCCAGTCTCATGTTTTCAGATGCAAGTCACCTTTATTTATATAGAGCTTTATACAAAACAGAGCAGCTTTAGAGTAATAAACAGAAAAATAACTGAATCATTGATGCAAGCTTCTTCATATATGAGACCAATTCAAATTGTCATGTAAAGCTGCTCTAAAAAAGACGATAGTATCATTATTCAGCTCAAGTCAGTTCAGTTTTGGTTCAGTTCAGTTCAATAACTGTGTAAGATTCATCAACAGTTGCAGTTTTCGATATTGCATGTATAAAGATGAGTAGATTTTAATCTGTTTAAAAAATCAGAATTACAATTGAAATAGTTATATGGGACCACCTAGTGGTGGTTTTGAAACTCAACAGCAGATATGTTCTACCCCAAAGCAGTGATATCTTTCAGTTTCTTTAAAGGAACTTGCAACATCTTAATTTCTTTGTTGTCTTGGTCGTTGTAGAATGTTAAGTAGTCTTATTTTGACAAGTCTATTTCAACAAAATGACTTGGACAAGTGGACAGACATGCTCTCTTGATTAGAATGGCATCAACATCTTAAGCAACACAGAAATTTGCTGAAATGAACCAGAACCATGCAAAACATCTTAAGTAACATAGTAGCACTTCCAGTTCTCTAGAAGAGTGTTTCCCAACCCTATTTTACAAGGAACCCCAATTTTAAATGTGTTGCACATCAGGGACCAACCACAGAAAAAAAACATGTTCAAAGAGAATATCAAAAAAAAATTAATTCTTTGTTTTTCAACCTTTTGTATAAATATCTGTCCCAGCTAACAGCGGTAGTTCATAACATTGCATCATTATAATTGCAAATAAAATAAATAAAAGAATGATGGTATTGTTTCTGTTTATACTGCATTAAAAGCCCTGACTTTCCACTTTCCACAGAGGACGTTCTGCACACATTAACGGGCGCCATGTCTCTTCTGCGGCGGTGCCGTGTCAACGCGGCCCTCACAATTCAGCTGTTCTCGCAGCTCTTCCACTTCATCAACATGTGGCTCTTTAACAAGCTGGTGACAGAGGCAGACTCGGGCCTGTGCTCGCACTATTGGGGTGCCATCCTGCGACAGCAGCTCAGCCACATCGAGGCGTGGGCTGAGAAACAGGGTTTGGAGCTGGCCGCAGACTGCCACCTCAGTCGCATAGTGCAGGTACCACATGCAAATATATACACCAGTCTTTCCCAGAGTTGCATTTATAGTTAAACTATTAAAGTTGAGTCATTATAAGCTATAGGTTAAACTAATTATGTTTACTATACACTAACCAAACCCTTACAGACACATTTTGGCAATTTTAGATTTTAAATAAGACGTTATCTGGTCCAAATATATACTGTTTTTATTAGTAAGAATGTTTTGGCATGGTTAGATTTTAATTGAGACATGATTTGCCCCATTTATGAGCCTTTTTCTTGTGGGCACATCCACACAAAGAGGTCTTTCTGTTCTTTTGCAGACATTTACCTCCACAACATCAGCAAAGCATGCATGTACACGCACAACAGGATTAGAATCCCTTGAGCTGTTCTGAGTTGCTTTCTTATGGCTTTTCTGTTGTGTATATAATGATTGTTTTATTAGATGGTGGAACAGCATGCGTCATTTATAAAAATGTGACCTTAGGTTATGTTGCCTGTTCATGCTTTCACTAATCTTTTGTTTTCCAGTATGGGGTAGTTCACAGTTAACATGGGCAACTTTTTCTCAACATCAAGATTTTATCTTAAAATGTACATGAAAGTGTACTGTATATTTTGTTTCTCATGATCAGCGTTTTTTTTATTTTATTTTTCAGTTTGCTCTTAAAAAATGTTGCCTTGCTGTCAAGTGAAATATTGAGGGTTTTTTATTTTCCCTAACAGCAAATTTAGTGCAAACAATCAATATATATATATGTTTATATGTATACATAATTGTATTATTGTACAAACCAGTGGTATGCAGAGAACATTTATAACACTAAAATACTTTTAGTAGTAGTAGAATTAAGTATTATTAAAATGTATTTTTGTTATCTTTTATTTACTTTTTCATATTTCTAATATATACCTTTTTACCATAAATTTGTCTGTATAGCACAATAGTACATGGACTACATTCTTTTTTGGAGGGAATTTTGGTTGTGACGAGATGGTACTTCTAAGATGTTCTGGTTTGATCAAAGGTGGCACTTGGCCTGAAAGGTTTAAAAACCTCAGTCCTGGTTAGATGGACTATGAACCAATACATTACTTTATCGTAACTGTCCCTTTGTCTCTGTAGGCAACGACCCTCCTCACCATGGACAAATACTCCATGCAAGATGTGCAGAACATCAACAACACCTGCTTCAAGCTCAACTCTCTGCAGCTCAACGCTCTGCTGAGCAACTACCACTGCGCTCCTGATGAACCCTACATTCCTCCTGTAAGTGAATTGTCTCATTTGGGCTGTGTAGTCCTGGTCTGATGACATGTGTCCTTTTTGAGATAAACCGAACCAGGTGTTCTCCTCTTTCACAGTAGCTCTGCTCATTTCCTCTAACCTCAGGGTTTCTCATAATGTGACCTTCTTGTTTGATGTGAAATATTAAACTCATTACTTTAAAAGGTGCTGTAACTGATGTTAGCTGTTCTGGAACTTCTCCCAGACCAAATTAGATGCACCCCATCTTTCCAAAACTCACTCTACAAAGCGAAGTAGAGATGGAGGAGAAGAGCAGCAGCATGTCAAGTTTTCCTAGAGTTCTTATGTACCATCAGGAGGATCATTGTCCCCTTCATGCCCACAGGAGCTGATTGATCACGTGGTGACTGTGGCCGAGAACACGGCGGACGAACTGGCCCGAAGCGATGGGCGGGAAGTACAGTTGGAAGAGGACCCTGACCTCCAGCTGCCTTTCCTACTGCCCGAGGACGGTTACTCGTGCGACGTGGTGCGGAACATTCCCAATGGATTCCAAGAGTTCCTAGAGCCGCTTTGCCAGAGAGGTATGGATGATAAACAGAATGCTGCCATTCTAAATTAGTTTTTAGAGCATTTGATGTCAGTTGCGGTGTGCACAATAAGTATCAGGTGGATGGTGAATCAGAGGTTGTTGCCTTTGTTGAAGGCTGACGTGATGCCAGTGGAATGTGGTTTAAGGTTGTGTTCAACTCTCTGTTTGCTGCCATTCCTACCAGTATTTGTTTTTTTTTTCAAGAGAGCAAGAGTGTGTGTATTTTTACAGGTGTGTGACACAGACAGTGAGTGGATTTAAAGTTTTATCATTCAGTGGATGTGTTCTCATCTGCTCATTCTCCAGGTTTCTGTCGATTGACACCTCATCCACGCTCTTCGGGAACTTGGACCATCTATTTTGAAGGAGCCGATTGTGACAGTCATTTCTCAGCTGACACATCAGAACTGGTAAGTTATTAAGCCATTTAGATAGATAGATAGATCTTTTTTTATGTCAGTTGCTAGTGTGTGTGTTCTGTCAAGTTAACATTCTCTTAGGTTTCAGCCAACACTAGTTACACCACGGAGGGCAATATTTAACCATAGTGCCCAAGAACTGACTGTAAATGATATCTTTCTCCTCACCCTGAACACACAAAGCCCTTAAATGCTCCTCCTCCCCTGTAATTAGTCTGTTTTACTGTTTCTCGTATTTTTACATAAGTTAATTTTTTTGTTACATAATGTCATAATCTTATTTTTTATTTATTTTTACACAATGTCGGTCGGCCCTACAGCAGACAAAGCTGGAGCTCGGAACGCGTTTAAATACCACAGAGAAATCTGATGAATGCAGCTAGATCTTGTGTCAAACCAACCCACCCACTCCCACATCCTTTTCTTACAGCCATCCCAGGGCCAATGCTTACCGTAAACTCACATATTGTACCTTGTTTGCAGTTTCTGGTCGTACTGTGCATTATTTATAACACATTATTTTAAAGAAAAAAAAATATGGTTATGATCAAGTGATCACTTGAAGCATTGTTCCTTGTTGATAGACATCAACTATAGGCTGGGAAAAAAATATTCACCAATAGCAAATGGGTATTTAGACACTATTTTAGATTACTGATGGAGTTGAATTTCTAGTAGTCTAGGCATTCATTAATTTAGATAGCTATGCCAGAAAATCCTTTTCAAAAGGAACATGCTTTAACAAAGCTAAAATTGCTTGCCCTATTGCCTATTGTAAAACCTTACCAAAAGCATCCAAGGACATTTCTTGCATTACCCATCAGTGTTCATAAAGCTCCACTTTGCTTTAAACCAGCTCTGCTCCCACCCCCAAAGCTGTACTCAACAATGCGGATGGGCAGCATAGCTAAAGTTCCCTGTACAATGAATGCATGCCATGTGCACCATTTACACTTTGGGGCTCGCAAAAGTAGAGGTAGTGGCACGGTGCCTCTCTGTGGGAAGCTGGTCTCTTTCTCCCAGGCCTGACCTGTGCGTAAGCGAGACCACTGAGGCCACCAGACGCAGCTTCCAGAAGCAGCGTGGACCTAAAGCCGAAGTTACAATAGTGACCCACCCCACCCCACCAAGTAAAATCCCCTGTCTTCTCTATCTACAGCTAATGCAGAAGGAACCGGAAATTGTGACAGTGACTTTGAAGAAACACAATGGGATGGGCCTCAGTATTGTGGCAGCCAAGGTAAGAACTAATATTACTCCCCTTTCAAAGACTGTGATCTTCTTGCATGGATCTGACTGCTGTGGCAGTGATAAAAATTGATCTAGAGAGTAATTGAATGAAACCCTAAATCCTTGAGGGGGGCATTTGGGTTTTGGCATAGAACTAGATCCGATTAGTTTGACAGTTGATGAGAACAATTTAAACTTTCTGAGGATTGGTTTTTGGTTTCTGATGTTTGGTGGCTGCTGTATTAGTGGGAAGTAAAGGTGTGGCATAGTTTCCTAGGCTCAGGTCATAACAGACGGTCTAAACAGGGATGTGCTTTCAAGAGGACATGCTTTTGTTTGATTCAGTCACAAGCTGGTCTGTGTGCTTGTCAAACATTCAGATACGAAATGGAATCATAAGCAAATCTTTCCGTTTCCTTGTCGGACTGAATGCTTTTCTAGTATGCTGCTTTCAGCAGTAGGAAATGTCTTCTGGGTCGTCACCCATTTTACAAAATGCAGTCTATTATGTTGGAGTTTAACAGCTCAGTTAATATGCTAAAATATGACATGTTTTGCATGATTCCACCAGTTAAACTTGTCAAGCATAGAACGTTTCGATTTGTTTCATTAGTTTTGATGTCAACATTGCAAATTAAGGTTTTGTTTATACTCTAAACTCTTACTAGTTTGACTGATATATGCCGTTAGAAAGTGCTTTCAGATCCAACATGGACCAGTTTACGATTTTACTGTGCAAGTAAATATTTCTCAATTTTTCAAACTGGGTTTTTTTCTCAGTGGGTTATATGGAACAGACAGTTGCAGTCTTTCACCACTTTAGTGGACACAAGAACATTTTTCCCACCAGATGTGCATCAGGTTCAGGAACAGAGAAGAGGCAAGCAAGGGAGGTGTAGAGGGAGGAGAAGGGGGTTAACAGGAACTGTTCGTTTTCATAGCAAAACCTTCCCTTTACTGCTTCTATTTTCATCTGTGAGTGTCTCTGAGGAAGTATAAAGTTTGGTAGAGGTAGAACAGGGGGAAAAGAAGGGAGAGAAGGAGTGAAAAATGGGAGGAGAAGGAAAGGAGGAGTGAAAAGGGGTGTAAGGCATGCTCTCTGGGACAAAGGGGTGGATCTAAAGAAGAGAGGCGATTTGTCCCGGTGTGGAGCTGGGACACAGCTGGAACTGCGCTAAAACGTCACCTAACTGTTATTGAGTTGTGGGAGTTTCTCTTAAATAACAGTCTGGATGTGGTATTTTCTACTCTGGCTTCAGATATTTGCATGTTGTGTTGAGCATGTAGCCCAGGAGTTGCTCCTCAGTAGACCTGCCTGCTTTTGAAACAGTTGGATAAGTTTTCGTGGACCGTTATTATTTGATTCCTCAGTTCATTCTCGACTCCGGAGCAGAGCGCAACACCATGTGGTTCTCTGTGGTTGGGAGGAAGGAGCCGGTAAGGAACCACTTGACATGGAGTGTGTGTCTTTTTAATGTGGGAAAGTGAGCAAGTAAACACTGAGAGATTAATGGTGTGCTAAAAAGTCAGCACGGTGATTTTAGTTGGATTATAGTTTGCCGTCAGGATTGCACTTTACAATAAGTTTCAATTAGTTAACATAAGTTAAATCATCGTGTGTCATAAAATACATAAGGCCTAGTGTTCATAAGCGTTGGTTAATTTTCATTCATAAATACATTATTGTTTGTTGTTAATTCATTTTCATTCAACTAATGGTCATTTATACAACAGAAATATTTTAGCATAAGTAAAAATAACATTAATCAAGATTAGTAAATGCTGTAAAAAAATTGAGATCAGTTGATGACTTCAATCAATTTTCTAGGAACTGAAACGGTGCTTTTGACTATATAGATGCCGGATGAGGACATGCACGCTTGCACACATTAATTCCGGTGAATGTTATCAAGTGTGAGAAAGCAAGGTTTTGCCAATGTAAACAGAGTCATGCGACCAGACTGCACAAACATGCACGTGCACATTGTACAGGTGGTAATTTTCTCTACTGGATCTCACCACACATTAAAAACTATATCAGTTTACCTACAAAAAAACACATAAGAGTGACTGTACAGATAAAGAATAGTTTAGCAAGGTGCCTATCTCCATTTTGTCCTGTGCTAGATTGTGATAATGTTGTACTGTACGTTTCTACGTGTTCAAACTTAAATGTGCGTGTTTGTCCACACAACGGTATCTTGTAATCAGAGTCACAGGCATAATGATTGCAAGCTCTGAACATTGAGTTTTCCACCATGTATTGCAGTGTTAGTGACTCATCATCACTTGTTGCAAACAATCTGATGGGGTCAGTCCAGCTGGATGGCCGTGCTACCGTCACAGGGCTTGATATGCTCAGGCTGCAGATATCAGCTCTTCTGGGATGGTGTTGAGCTTCAGGGGGAAGAACAAGGGAAATCCTAACCTCTGTACTTCACATTGACGAGTGCCTACCTGACATTTTCCCACGTTTCTGGATTAATTCTTCTTCAGCCCCGAAATGAGTTGTTGCCACAAGAATCAAAGCCTTCAGGATCGGTCTTCTGTTTTATTGTCAAACCTAACTTTTCAAAGCAAAACTAATTTTTGTTTGTTTGTGTACTTGGTTTGGAGCACTATAGCTCACTGACTTCCTTCTCTGTGCGCTTCTTGATCTCATGTACAACAACAATAGAAGGATGTGACTCCCGTAAGCGAGCCTGGATTTCCTGAGGACTCGGAGAGTGGTGAACAGAATGTGAGCCCTGCACGGAGTCTCTGCAAACGTTATGTCTCCTAACCTTTTATTAATCTGAATTGATATGAAGAGAAACCAGTATGGCCACCCACTGTGGCGGTGTGCCAAAGACTTTGTTTTTGTTCGCAGGTTCAAAAGAAAACATTGCCATGAAAACACTGTTCTAGGTATCCAGGACTTCTTTCTTGTGGTTTGGGATGAGATCTTTTGATGTTTGTGGGTGCAGCCCCTACTCAAGAGCTAGTTCACTTCAGTCCTCAGGCAAAATGAAACCTGACAAGCCCCTACAATTGTCTAAATAGAGATGCTTCAAGCTGTCAGCTTGCGTTCATCAAGATGATCACATCTGTGACATTTCGTACCTTGACTCTGCGTGTCCACAGAGCGGTAGGGAATTATGGACACTTTGGACACTATTTTCTATTTATACATTTACAGATGTGTCATTCAAGAAGGGCTGCAAGATTTTAGTACATGAGAGGACAATCCCAAGTTGTTAGTTAGGAAAACTTGGGGGCATTCTTATGTTTGAAACAGGATGTCCAGCTTGCACGTAAAACCAAACTCTTAAATTGAGTCATGACTCATGTCTTGGACATAACTCTGTCGTTTTACAATAAAAGATTCATAGGAGAGACATTTCCCTTGTGTCCAAACACTGATCTGTCTTCTAAATGCACCGCCAGCGGACCGTGAAGGAAGGCAGACCTTTTTGTTTGTCTCTTTCTTAACTGAAGCAAGCAGCCCAAGAGTCTGCAGATCATTAGAGCCGGAATGGAGGCCACTCAGATGTGATGAAGACCGTCGACTGAAAAGCAGCTCATTATTGAAAGCCTCTTGTGTTAGTCATGATATTTTGCACCCACCATTAGCCGACAGCCTCAGCAGTCCATCTGTCTTCCATCCGTCTAGACGTGTCGGTAAGGACCAGCTACGTTCAGGAGCAAACTACTGTCCTGGCTGCTTTTTTCCTGACTGCTGTGTTTGTTGTGGGTGATTAATCGGGGCAGGAAATGATGATGGCGGGTCAAATTTCAGTGAATAGATGTATTTTCTGTTTTCCTAGTGCCCCGCGGACTCCATCTCGTTCAGAGGTCAGGCACGGCCTTGACTCCCTGGGGCTGTTAACAAATTACACTTGATCGTTTATGCCTACACGTGCAGCTCCCTGAATCACATCCACAACCGTAAGCCTTAAACAGGAAGCTGTGCGTTTGGCATATGGGTCCCTATACGCCACAAGTGTTTTGAAACTGAAGAGGGTGTGAAGACTAAAGTTCAATTCTACCTCGGTTGCAAGGCACTCATCTTGCCTAAGCTGGGTTTCCAATTTCCTGTATTTGCACTGGCAGGTTTGGGAAGCTTTTCCGTGGACAGGAAGCGTCAGGGTGGGACCTCGAAGCTGTAGACTTTGTTTACTTGCTTCCATGTGGTTTTAGGACCTCAAAGGAAACTAAGTTCTGTGGTTTAAGCATCTGCTCCAAGTACTGTTATCAGTGAACACCTTCAGACTTCAACACCTTCCTGTTAATGTCTAATGTCTGAACTGCAGATGCAAGCATATTTTTCCATACCGACTATGCCAGACAGCAGCTTGCAGGGTAAATATGTGATTGAACTGTGTTTTTTGTGGTATCCTGTTGTGTGTGAAGAAGTTCTTGTAACCAGTGCTAGGCCTCAAGTAAACGGACTCAGTTCATCCCCAAGTTTACTAACCTGCTGCTGTGAAGAAGCCTGCAGGGATAAAGGTTTCTATTTTTGCTTTTAATGAGGCATTTAGCTCCTGTAAAATATTGTTTACAACACACATATTCACATATTCACATTTGGATATGTCAAGACATCTATTAGCCGCACAGACATTATAATTGTCTTTGAGCTGTGCTCCTGGCAGTGTCCCTGGAAAGATGAGTGTGAAAACAACCACACCTAGAACACAATCCATCCCACACCACACGCTCAGTGACATGCACATATCTATCTGTCTGTCTGTCCGTCCGTCCGTGTTTACCTGTCTGTTATGTCTCTCATTTATAATTTTATCTTTATCTGTTCTATTGTTTTTATATCTGTCCAAGTGTCCATCTATTTAGCTGTCTATCTGTGTCTTGTTTTGTGTATCGGTCTTTTGATCTGTCTATCTGTTTTTTCATCTATCGTTCTGTCTGTTTTATCTTTTGTTTATAAGTCTATCTGTCAGTCTATTGTTTTATCTTTCTCTCTGTCTGTTCTGTCATTTTATCTGTCTTGTTTTGTCTATTTGTCTTATTATCTGTCTATCATTCTGTTTGTCTGTCTGTCTATTAGGGCTGGGCAATTTTGCAAAAAATTACAATCTCGATTTTTCTAGAATGTTTGACCGATTCTCTATTTTTTTATGATTTTTAACTAGTCAACTTGAAAATGTAACTACAACGTGATTCAAGTTACTTTTTCTTTATTAACCCTCTAAAATTCTATTCTAAGTGCAGCACACATGAAGTTGTCAACATGATGTAAATGTTAAACAAATCACTTTGCCGAAAATATGCATAAACTACAAGTACATATTGTACAAACTTGTCTTATACAGGTGCATCTCAATAAATTAGAATGTCGTGGAAAAGTTCATTTATTTCAGTAATTCAACTCAAATTGTGAAACTCGTGTATTAAATAAATTCAATGCACACAGACTGAAGTAGTTTAAGTCTTTGGTTCTTTTAATTGTGATGATTTTGGCTCACATTTAACAAAAACCCACCAATTCACTATCTCAACCAATTAGAAAATTCAATAAGAACCAATAAAAAAAACATTTTTAGTGACTTTTTGGCCTTCTGGAAAGTATGTTCATTTACTGTACCTGTACTAAATACTTGGTAGGGGCTCCTTTTGCTTTAATTACTGCCTCACTTTGGCGTGGCATGGAGGTGATCAGTTTGTGGCGCTGCTGAGGTGGTTTGGAAGCCCAGGTTTTTTGACAGTGGCCTTCAGCTCATCTGCATTTTTTTTGGTCTCTTGTTTCTCATTTTGACAATACCCCATAGATTCTCTGTGGGTTTCAGGTCTGGTGAGTTTGCTGGCTAGTCAAGCACGCCAACACCATGGTCATTTTACCAACTTTTTGTGCTTTTGGCAGTGTGTGCAAATGCCAAATCCTGCTGGAAAATGAAATAAGCATCTTCAAAAAGCTGGGTCAGCGGAAGGAAGCATGAAGTGCTTCAAAATTTCTTGGTAAACTGGTGCAGTTACAGTACGTTGGTTTTCAAAAAACACAATGGACCAACACCAGCAGATGATATTGCACCCCAAATCTTCACAGACTGTGGAAACTTAACACTGGACTTCAAGCAACTTGGCTATGAGCTTCTCCACCCTTCCTCCAGACTCTTGGACCTTGGTTTCCAAATGAAATACAAAACTTGCTCTCATCTGAAAAGAGGACTTTGGACCACTGGGCAAGTCTAGTTCTTCTTCTCCTTAGCCCAGGTAGACGCCTCTGACGTTGTCTGTGGTTCAGGAGTGGCTTAACAAGAGGAATAATACAACTGTAGCCAAATTCCTTGACATGTCTGTTTGTGGTGGCTCTTGATGCCTTGACCCCCGCCTCAGTCCATTCCTTGTGAAGTTCACTCAAATTCTTAAATCGATTTTGCTTGACCATCCTCATAATGCTGCGGTTCCAATCGGTTGTTTGTGCATCTTTTTCTTCCACACCTTTTCCTTCCACTCAACTTTCTGTTAACATGCTTGGTTACAGCACTCTGTGAACAGCCAGTTTATTTGGCAATGAATGTTTGTGGCTTAACCTTCTTGTGAAGGGTGTCAATGATTATCTTCTTTACAACTGTCAGATCAGCAGTCTTCCTGATTGTGATTGTGTAGCCTAGTGAACCAAATCGAGAGACCATTTTGAAGGCTCAGGAACCTTTGCAGGTGGTTTTGAGTTGATTAGCTGTTGGCATGTCACCATATTCTAATTTGTTGAGATAGTGAATTTGTGGGTTTTTGTTAAATGTGAGCCAAGATCATCACAATTAAAGAACCAAAGACTTAAACTACTTCAGTCTGTGTGCATTTGAATTTATTTAATACACGAGTTTCACCATTTGAGTTGAATTACTGAATAAATGAACTTTTCCACGACATTCTAATTTAATGTGTTCAGATATACGAGGAAAATGCTTTTAAAAAAGTCAAAGTCAATTCAAATATCAAATGAACTGAAGGTATTCACCATTAGACCTCATCACATAGTGATGCACCTAATGAAATTTCGGTGGCCGAAGCCGAAGCCGAAACCGAACAAAATGAAACACTGGGCCGAACACGGTTTTTCGAGTTTTTTTTTCACCATGTATTTTGCCAATTTTTGTTTTTTCACCATTGCATAAATTAAAAAGCCTAAATTGTGCTTTTTTACTGTTTTGTCTTGCTTTTCAAAAAAAAAAAAAAATCAATTACAAAAAAAAACAACAATTTCAAAATATTTAACAC
The DNA here is from genome assembly GCA_018155175.1 of Sinocyclocheilus anophthalmus. NCBI lineage: Eukaryota > Metazoa > Chordata > Actinopteri > Cypriniformes > Cyprinidae > Sinocyclocheilus > Sinocyclocheilus anophthalmus. The sequence goes on from JADLZN010007504.1 coordinate 179,195, forward strand.
TGAACATTTTTAAACATTCTAGCAGACACTATACCAACAAAACACAATTTAACTTAAAATTAATAAGTTAATTAGGGCCATTTTTGAATCAGGCATGTATTTTTTATTTTTTTTACTGTACAATATAAAAGCAGCTTGCGAGAAGACTCTTTTAAACACTTAAAATATGTAGCAGATCCTAAGTTGAACACTGTATGAATGTTTATAATACATGTCTTAAAACTTCTTGCAATTTTTTCCTATTCCACTGCCCGCATCGCATCTTTGTCAACACAATAGCGCATTCTGTGTGAATGGCGCTTAGCGTTATATTAATGGTCCTTCACAGAGCGCGTCACACATGAGAGGTTAATCACGTGCGTCGATTGGATCATTCTTTTCTCTTTCCAGTTAACATTGGCATATTGTCAAAGTGTCTAATTCTAACATTTGGTAATATTTCTATTCAAAATCGCGATTCCTCAATTTCTAAAAAATAAAATATTGGCAAAACAATAAATTCGAATTAATCGATTAAATCGGGAAAATCGCCCAGACCTACTGTCTATCTGTCTATCGCTCTGTCTGTCTTATTATCTGTCTATAGATCTGTTTGTCTGTCTGTCGTTCTATCTATCATTATATCTATCATACTGTCCGTAAGGCCTATAAACCCTCAGACCTTAAGCTAGCATTCAAAGTTCGTCTTAAGTTATATAAAAAAATGTAAATTCCAATTATCCTTCATGTTTGCTATCTCAATTAAAATTGCACTCAATTTAGGAATTTAATTTAAATGTTAAGGCTATTCTTAATTCAGTTCTAAATGTTTCACAACCCTGATGAACATACCATCAGTTTAACTAACTTGCTCTTCAAACTGTTTCTCTGTCTTGACCTTGACTACTTGACCTTAAAGGGAAGAGTGACCATGGAAGACAGTTTGCAGTAGTGCCCCCTTTCAGCAACTCTGAGAATGTAACACATATTTGTGTTTTAATTAATAATGTTCTCATTTTGATAATGCAACAACATGTTAAATGAGATTTTGTGCTTGTGTACTTGCATGGAGTGTTTTGAGTGCTCTGCCAATGATTATTTTGTTGTCACAGGGAATAATAAATTTTAAAAGAGAGTTCAGTAAATTTGATGACAGTATTCTCAATGTAAGTGTTTCAAATATGCTCTTCTGTTGCTTACAGTCTATTGATAAAGCGGTTTCTTTTAGAAAGAAACAAGCCCTATCCTAAGTAAAATTGACTTCTTTAGCCTTCCAGCACACAGTAACGAATTCTGTGCCAGTATCACCTCACCCCTTGCTTTAAAAACAGTAGAAATTAGTTCTCTTGTTAACATGCATCTGTTTTTTATCAGTGGCTTTTATAGACCTTACTCCACTTCATGTTCTGCTTGCCAGGTTTTTGGCTTTGATCAAAGCTAGTTTAACCCAGGTTTCCTAAGGAAAAGTCAGCCGAGTTGATCTCCCAGTAGGTCTGCACGAGACTCCTGCGTCAGACGTGTTCAGACGGCATGGAAACCGCCCTGCCTCAGAGCTCAACCTCAGGACTTCTCATGTGTCTTTCACCGCAGGGTCACTCTTTAATGTGGAGAGACTGGTTTTTTGAATGGTTGTTTCTCATCACAGCGTAATACGTACTTTCAAAATCTAATCAGAGCTTTTGGGCTTTGCCAGGAGACATGTATCTCCCTCAGACAAGTTGAGACCTTACAGCAGATGAGGGCTTTGTTGAAAACGACGTGTTTGAGAGAGGCGGGGCATAGAGTACATACAATAATGTACAGTATTTGAAAAATAATGTGTTTTTTGAACTTTAAAGCATGTCAACATATTGTTACATCAAATACACAAAATAATGATCTTTAAAATAGCATCATATGACCCCTTTAAACCAATACAAATACAGTAATATCTATACTATTGTTCAGTGTTAATTCATGTTCAGAATCAGTATCAGAATCAGAATCAGAAGAGCTTTATTACCAAGTATGTTTACACACACAAGGAATTTGACTTGACGACAGGAGCTTCCAGTGTAGAAGAAAGTACAAACATAGTGCAGACATACATGATAGTGCAGACATACAAAGGAATAACACAGTAGGAATGTAATATAAAACTAATATAATAAAAAAAAAAAAAAATTGAATAATGTACTAAATACAGAAATAGAAGTATAGGAAAAAAAATGTAATTGTTTAGATAAATGTAAAGATATGTTTTTCGTGGGGAGATAGATATGTTATTTTTTACAACGTGTTGGGCAGTATATAAATATACTATTTAGTTTGATGGATGATGTATAATTATGAAAGCTTAATTGTTTAGACTGAGTATAGCCTGTGGGAAAAATCTGTTCTTGTGCCTGGCTGTTCTGGTGGTCGGTGCTTTGTAGCGCTGACCAGAGGGCAACAGTTCGAAGAGAGAGTGGGCTGTGTGTGAGGGGTCCAAGGTGATTTTTTTTTTAGCTCTTTTCCTCACTCTGGAGATGTAAAGGTCTTGGAGGCTGGGCAGAGGGGCACCGGTAATCCTCTCAGCAGTCCTGACTGTTCGTTGTAGTCTCTTGATGTCTGATTTGGTAGCTGAACCAACCAGACAGTTATGGATGAACACAGGACAGACTCAATGATAGCAGAGTAGAACTGTTTAAGCAGCTCCTGTGGCAGGTTGAATTTCCTCAGCTGGCGAAGGAAGTACAGCCTCTGCTGGGCCTTTTTTGCAATGGAGTCTATGTGAGTGTCCCACTTCAGGTGTTGAGAGATTGTGGTGCCCAGGAACCTTAATGACTCCTGTGTTGTTATAGTGCTGTTCATGATGGTGAGTGGGGTGAGTGCAGGGGGTTTCTCCTGAAGTCCCCGATCATCTCCACAGTTTTGAGTGTGTTAAGCTCCAGGTTGTTAAGACTGCACCAGACAGCCAGCTCTTTAACCTCCTGTCTGTAAGCAGACTCGTCTCCATCCTTGATCAGGCCGATGACTGTAGTGTCGTCTGCGAACTTCAGGAGCTTGACAGAGGGGTCTTTAGAGGTGCAGTCATTCGTGTAGAGAGAGAAGAGCAGTGGGGAGAGAACACACCCCTGGGGGGCGCCAGTGCTGATGGTGATAGTCCTGGATGTGAGTTTGCCCAGCCTCACTAGCTGCTGCCTGTCTGTCATGAAGCTGGTGATCCACTGACAGATGGAGTTAGGAACAGAGAGCTGGGTTAGTTTGGACAGGAGGAGGTTTGGAATGATGGTATTGAAGGCCGAACTGAAGTCCACAAATAGGATGATTCATTGTTAGTTAGGGATTTCTAATGCATGTACTGATGTTAACAAATTGAACTGTTTCAGTCTTAGTTTCATTAAACCAATAATTAAATTGTCTCCTTAACTTTAGGCACTTGTAATGTAGCTAAATGTTTCAAGTAGCTTTCCAAATCTTGATTAGTATTCTGGCTGATCCTTTGGAATACCCCCTCCCCGTTTGTTGTGTATACTCCCTATGAGGAGGGACCATTGTCCAGGATCATATCATATCGCCCTCACAACATACAGGAAAGAAGTTACTTGTGCTGTAGTCATCAGAGAACAAAGCGGTAGGTAGTTTTTACACATCTTCACCACATGATGATTTATGACATCTGATTGCATATTTTTCCATTACTTGTTTCCTTATTTCATCACCTGTTCTCACAGTAGACTGGTTTTGTAGCATTTTGATGGTGTTATTGCGTTATTGTCTTTTGAATGTGATGTGCATGCAAATTTATGTATTTGGTGAGCCCACCCTTGATTTAATGCTGTAGGTTCTGTGGAACTTTGTGCTTTTTCTTTTTTTTAACTTTTTTTAGACTGTAAAGAATGTTGAAATTCAGTATGGCCGAATGCTTTATAGCTGGTATGACCTCAAGCATTTTAGAGGCCTGTTGATATTTTCCTTATATTTGTGGTTAAATCCTGAAAGTTAACTGAGATTTCTGAGTGATATTCATTTGGTGTTCATGTTACGGCTGTGTTTGAATTGTAGGGTGTGTTTATGCCAGTGTAATGTGAGTGGGTTATGGGGGTCTGTGGCTAACATTGGCTTTATTTCAGATGGCAGAATAAAGAGCGGGCTCAGTCTGCACCTGAGTGTTGAGTGTTTTAGACTTAGATGGTGTGCCATTTAGTAATGGTTTATTATGACCACGAAAGCATCATTTGGAGTATGGCATGGACTTTTAGAGATTTGGCCCTGGAATTCAGAAGTACATACTTTACTGTTGAAAGAGGTCATATGAGGCTGCTAGAACACAGAATACATTTGTTGACTTTTAAAGGAGCAGTCCTTTTTTCCATTTCCAAGTGCAGGTTTGCATTGCACAACATCAGAAAGATCAGGCCCTTTCTAACGGAGCATGCTGCACAACTTCTTGTCCAGGCCCTTGTCATTTCTAGGCTGGACTACTGCGATGCTCTTCTGGCTGGACTTCCATCAAGCACAATCAAACCTCTACAAATGATTCAGAATGCAGCGGTATGACTGGTCTTCAACGAGCCCAAAAGAGCCCATGTTACACCTCTCTTTATCTCCTTGCACTGGCTACCGGTTGCGGCTCGAATCAAGTTCAAGACATTGATGCTTGCATATAGAACAGCCACAGACTCAGCACCCGCCTACTTCCACTCACTACTACGAATCTACATCCCCTCCGCTAGTGAGCGACGCCTCGTGGTACCATCACAGAGAGGCTCAAAATCACTTTCCAGAACATTCTCGTTCACCACTCCTGGCTGGTGGAACGATCTTCCCACCCCTATCCGGAACGCTGAATCCCTGACAATTTTCAAGCGACAGCTGAAAACTCATCTCTTTCGAAGCTACTTCATCATAAAAAATTTTAAAAAATTCTCTCTCTTTATTTATTCCTTCTCTTTCTAGCTTGTACTTATTTGAACAAATGTCTAAAACTTGGTATTACAAGCACTTTTTGTGTCTGTTTGCCTCTTTAAGAAGAATCGCTTTATGTATCCCCCAATTGTAAGTCGCTTTGGATAAAAGCGTCTGCTAAATGACTAAATGTAAATTTATTAGGTGAAAATATTTCAAATTGTGCACATATTCAAATATGGTGCCTCTAGACACTTTCCACCTGGTTTCACATTGTTGGTTATTTGTGTTGTGTGTGTTTATTATTAATTCAAATATACACAAACGAGTGAAGTATTACATTTTCTCTTTTCTTGTGAACAGTTCCTAAGACAAAAAATTGCATTTAGGTCACAGTGCTGGTTTTGCTATATTTGTGCAGATGTGAGGATTTGTCAGGTGGTTGAGTATGAGCAGTTTGTGTTTCTGTATGAAGAAACAGCTGAGATGGCTGGGAATGTAATACAGACCTCACATTTTTATAGTTAATTTTTAGCATGATCCCCCTCAAATAGAACCTCTGGCAGCAGCCAGGGGATTTTGGGTACTTGCTTGCTCAAATAGCAAATCCAGCCATTGGAAAAAACAAATTACACTAACTTGAAACCGCAGTCCTTAAACAAACCCCTTTAAAGCTCCTGTCAGTCTTGCTCCATCAGCTCAAAGCTTTGAACAGACCATTTAACATGCAAAGTTATGGAGCATTACGTGTTAGAAATGTTATGTTTGAGTGTTGAAACTTGTATGGGATTACTATTTCAAGTCTACAGGAAGGGCTTCAATGAATGCATCATTTTATCTTGAAGTTAATTACTAGATTTTATTTTAAAAGATGCTTCTCTAGCATGCAGTTGCATTTAGGTCGAGCTGATATCTCAATGGGTGCACAGTCCAGCAGGCAGATGGCCCGTGTCAGATGATGACCTCTGACCCAGGATATAGGATGAAGAATTTTGAGAGGGTTAATCATGGCTAGTTTGAACAAAAACTACTTCAGATCTGCTCTGACTTTATGAATGAGTTTATTTATATGAATGTCTTCACTGCTGACTCCAGATTTATAGTCTTTCATGAATGAGCGCCTGGTTTCTTTGTCCAGCAGTTTCCACAGCGGAACTAGTGAAGCCTGTAAATGACATTTAGATCTTTCCCAGAGTGCTAATAATCTTTCTTTACTGTTTTTTTAGGGTGCCGGACAGGACAAACTTGGCATTTACATCAAGTCTGTTGTCAAAGGAGGTGCGGCAGACGTGGTGAGTTCGGTTTGGTTTATATTGTGATGTTCTTTATGGGCAAATGCAGATGCTGTGACCTCATTTCTTCAGAAACCACTAAGTGTGATTTCTCATACTTACAAGTGCTATTGAAAGTACTCTGTACTATTTTTGGAGTTGAAGCTGTAAAATCTGTCAAATCATTTATTTTTTTTCATAAAAAGTACAAATCTAGTTCAACCTTGCCATTTAATGACTGTTTGAGTCTTGTTTTTGAATGTTTCTCTTTAGGATGGGCGTCTGGCTGCAGGAGACCAGTTGCTCAGCGTGGATGGGCGAAGTCTGGTCGGCCTCTCACAAGAGAGGTAATTCTGTAGCATTGGGACCTTTAATGATGTCTGTAGAATGGGATTTAAATAAATTTGAAATGGACTTACAGGTAAAGCATGCAATTTCTGGCTACATCGAAAAAGATGAGCATCTCAGCTAAATAAACTAAAGGATTGCATTCTAAAACCATTTCATTACACCACATAAGCAAAGACTGTGTCTTAATATATATAATTAAGTTGTGTAAGTACAAAATATGACTGACGTCTCTCAGTCTTTAGAACATAGCCAGGTAAAAACGCCATTAAAATGAAATTTAACATTTGAATAAGTTCTGGGTCTCATTATTGGGATTATTGAATATATGTGGCATGGTGAATGGCATTCATTTTTATATGCTTTAAAAAAAAATATGCACTCTTTAAAATAAAAAAGAGTGAGAGAGCTTCTGAAAAGTGACAAATATTGCCCTTTCATGGAGAAGTTAAATTTCTGACAGTTGTTTGTCATGTAATTATCCTGGATTTGACTTGCAAGCATCGTTATTCCTAGTTTAACATTTTCAGCCGTTAGTCTGTGCAGTACAAAGCACCTTTTGTTTGCAAAGTCAAAACGGCTCAAAAAACATTCTAATTTCTGTCAGAAAAATTGCATTTATGCTTGTAGTTTTGAGAAGTGGTGGAATTGATGAAACTCTCAAATCTGTGGATTTGAGTTAAATGAGAAGCGTATGGCTCAAAAGCCTTGTGAATAGACACAACTTAAATTGCCTTTGGGATTCGTTCCAGCCTCCGTCTCTTTGTTTACAGTCAGCTGACAGCAAATCCAAACAGACATTCTATGAGATTAGTCTCTTTAAATAATCTCTCATGGGATTGTGGGATTGCACAAATAATGCTTTGAACTTGAAATTCATTCATCATAGTCTGCAGTTTTGTGTGTTTTGCTCAGATGTCTCTGTGTTGTAGGGCGGCGGAATTGATGACACGAACCGGCTCAGTCGTAACACTCGAGGTGGCCAAACAGGGAGCCATTTACCACGGTCTGGCCACGCTCCTCAACCAGCCATCCCCCATGATGCCCCGCGGTAAGTAACAGTATTCTGCTTAAAAAATATCAGTGGCTGCCACAAAGCGTGCTAGCATGACTAATTCCTTAAAAAGGTGGAAATGTGGTGGCACACCAAATGGTTCAAGAGTTGCGTTAAATATAAATGCTTTCGACATATGTCTGGTAATGTTTCTGATTTGGTGCATTGGGTGATTTCCCCCATTACAGAGAGATGGGCACTTTCCCAGTGCTGAATTTAGTCTAATTCAAGCCTCTTTTTCATCTCTGCAGCATCAGACCGTGGACGTGGAGACAAGGGAAAGATGAGACCAAAGAGCGAGGGCTTTGAGCTCTACAACAACTCTGTGCAGAACGGCTCGCCTGAGAGCCCCCAGGGCACGTGGGACAACTATCCTGAACCAAAGAAGGAGGACAGGTTGTTGAAGAACCGTGCAGACCACCGCTCCAGCCCAAATGTGGCTAGTAAGTTAATGGGCCACTTCAAACACTTGACACATTTATCAGTATGGCTCATTTTCGGGGGGAAGTCGTGGCCTAATGGTTAGAGAGTCGGACTCATAACCCAAAGGTTGTGGGTTCGAGTCTCGTACCGGCAGGGATTGTAGGTGGGGGGAGTGAATGTACAGCGCTCTCTCTACCTTCAATACCACGACAAGGTGCCCTTGAGCAAGGCACCGAACCCCCAACTGCTCCCCGGGCGCCGCAGCATAAATGGCTGCCCACTGCTCCGGGTGTGTGTTCACGGTTTGTGTGTTCACTGCTGTGTGTGTGCACTTTGGATGGGTAAATGCAGAGCACTAATTCCGAGTATGGGTCACCATACTTGGCCACATGTCACTTCACTTCACTTTTCACTTTTTTTTCAAGTGCTGACATTATAGTAATATGCACCTTTTTTCCCTAAAAGACCAGGCCCAGAGTCCAGGTGGGAAGCCTGTTTATCCTGGAGCCCCAGGAAAGATCACTTCAGTCTCGACGGGTAACCTCTGCCCTGATGTGAGTACACACAATCATCGGCACCTCTAAGATGAATGTTGCATGAGTGTGCGGAAACTCTCTTTCCCCAGTGAATTAAGAGCATTACTAGCACTGCTATTTAGCAACACTGATATTGAATCTACAGTGCAACCTGTTTTGTCCAACTCATTTCTGAGTGAATAAGATGAATAAGTGAATCAAAACTTATATACTATAGGTATAAGTATAGATCAACTGATTCCAGAGCAAATGATTATGAGCTGGTTCTTTTTAACAATTCAGAAGTATACCACATAAAGTATAGTTCAGCCATTTTCCAAATGGATGAGTTGGAAACGAATCAAAACATACAGCATGACCAGTATAGTTTAACCAGTTCCTAAATAAATTATTCTTTTAATTAATTAAAAACGTACCATGTGAAAAGTACAGTCCAGTTCATTCTCAAACAAATTAATCTTATAAGTTGATTCCTTATTATTGAATCACAAATATACAGCATGGCCAGTGTAGTTTAGCTGATTCCCAAGCAAATGTCTCTTATGAGCTGGCTTTTTTTAATGATTCAAAAACATACCAAATGAAAACTATAGTCCCAACAATTTTCCAAATGGATGAGTCTTATGAGTTGATTCTTTTTAGTGAATTAAATCATACAACATGACTAGTGTAGTTTAAACAATTCTCAAGCAAATGTCTCTCATGAGCTGGTTCTTTTTAGTAAATCAAACAAATACTGGTACATTATCGGATTTGATTAGTAATTCCTTACGATTCCCATTCCTAGTAAGTTATTTACAAAGTCATTAAGAATAAGTGGCTACTTTGGCCGCATTGAAGCTGTTTTGGGGGACAATAACAGCAACTTACACCTTATACCTCCACTTGAAACCTATAAAAATCAGTGTTGGACGAAAAATATTTGCTAAAAAAAAAAAAAAGAGGGTGTAAAATTGCTTCATTGGAGTTCTGGGAACAATGTTGAGTGACTTTAACAAATCGCAATGAACCTTTTGAACCAACCCCGAAACTGAATTGTAGCGTTTTGTCATGCTACACAATTAATTGGAATGACTCATTGCTAGAGAAGCTTAAAAAATTAGTAAAATGCGTGCAGCTAAGACACACCACTGAAATATGTAGAGAAGTTAGTAGTGCCACTTTTTAAGGTACTACTTATATCAGAAAACACATGAGAATAGTTAAAGGGTCATAGGATCTGTTAAACAGCATTTATTTATGTATTGGTAATGAAATGTGTTTGGGGTTTTAAGGTCAAAAAACAGCATTATTTTCCGCAGATGTACATATGTTTCTCCTTTATGCCCACCGCTTTTCTGAAACGTAGTCGATTGTACAAGTCATCGTCGGAAAAGCGAAATGTTCTCCATGATTGCGCTATCAGGACGCTTGTGATTGGCCAGGCATAAATATGCGTGAACATGAATATGGGGGTTGAACGTTCGGGAACAGAGTTGTAATATAACAACTAACCAGTGATTTTTAGGGCTCTTTTGGGTAGGCCAAACAAGTAGTTTCTCTTCACAACAAACCAAAGCGCACACACGGGCGGGCTGAGTGAGCGGGAGGCTGGGGGGCTAGAGTGAGCGGTGCTGAAGGGGGCTTGAAAAGGGTGGTGGCGGGCTTGCAGCAGCCACATGTGTTGACTCCGGGCTGGACTCCGCTTCGTCACGGTGAAAGCCGATCCGCTGATCCACAGCGCAAAGTTGATGTATTTCCTCAGTGACCCATACGGATCAGCTCCAGGCATGACGAAGCGCATATCGTCCTCTTTTGGAAGGCCAAACAAAGTAGTTTTGCTTTCACAACGAAACACACAGCGCCTTCACGACATGGCGTCAGTGGCAACAACAATACTACAGCGAGAATAAAAGGTACGCCGCTTTTCTTTGCGTGAACATTTGGGTGACGTTTTGCAAATCTTCCCACATCGTGACGTAGACATGTGGGGGCTTGTTTTAGGTAGGTGCTGGATGGACTTAACTTTTATTAAAGAATATACTCTGGATTGGAAGTACTGTCTTTGCAACTTTACAGATCTTCTTTATGCACCAAGAGCTTGTAACACTCCAAAGAGAAGGGAACATTTTTTATCGCATCGTATGACCCCTTTAATGCTGAAATGTGTTGCACTTTCAGATATTGTAATGTAGTTGTCTTCTTCAGTGAGGCCTCCTCTGGTTTTAATTAAATCACCAGAAACTCTCAAATCCAAACACATACTAGCACATGTTTTTTGACTCTAAAACCACAGCCTAATAGAAGTCTAATAAAAACCTGATTTGTGACTCTTTGTTGTGTTCTTGTTGTAATTAATCCTAATCATGTCTGTAACCACCACTGTAAATCACTCTTTGATCCACACTCCTTGATTCTCATTGACTTATACACGTATAGTACATGCAAACTCTTATACTAGTTTCTGTAATCAATTATAATACACTAAAAAGAGATGGAATGTGAATTTAGTCCCAATTTAGTCTAATCTGTCTTTACCCTGTTTGTCCTACAGGAGGAGCCCTCTCCAACCCATCCAGAGGCGTATCCAATCCCCACTCAGACGTACCCAAGGGAATACTTCACCTTCCCAGCCTCCAAATCTCAGGACAGGATGGACCCTGGGCAGCCCTGGCAAAACAATGAACTGGAGCCTCTCCCCCCTATGGATAACCACTCTAACAACAGCATGGCTATGCAGGTTAGCCATATTAGAATGCATATGAATGGTGCTGGTACCACAGTCAACTCAAAAACACTTAGCCAGTACCACAGTATAACTATAGTACTAGCACACTAACTGTACAGTTATTGTAGATTATTTCATGTCTATTTATTTATTATCAGTGGTGGAAAGAGTACTGAAAAAAATATACTCAAGTAAAAGTACTATTGCCTTCCAAAAAATGTAGTGTGAGTAGAGTAAAAGTACTTGTCCAAAAAACTACTTGAGAGTAAACTCTTAGAGTAAAAGAGTAGCCTATTTAAAAGTACTCATGAGTATTGAGTAGTGAGTACTGAGCTGTGGATTCTACCCCCTCATAATAAACGCTGTACACCGCAATTTATACATTTTAAAAACGTTGTACATTCTGTAATTCATATCTTATTTGTCATAAAGAATGAAGAATATTTATCATCCCGCAGTTTTAATTTTGACTGCCAACTCAAAAAAGCACGGAAACAGTATTCAGTTGAAGAAAAAATTAAAGTTATTCTCAGTACAATCAACCCCATTTAACTCATAAAGTTTGAAAAAATAGATTTAAAATCATGTGTAAGGCCACTGAGACAGCATGCTGTTGTTGCACATAAAATATTAATGTTTAGAACAGTGCAAATACAAACACCATTAGAAACTCATAGTTCAGCATCACACACCATGATATGGGTTAAAATGAGAGCCCATTTGTCTCCAAAACAGTGCTTGTTTTAGCATTTTGCAATAAAGAAATTACAATTTACCATCAGCAAGTTGTTCTAGAAGGAGGCAAATTTTTAGTGATCATACAATTTGTAAGGAAAAAATGTATTAATACGAGTTATTTCTGGGGAAACTTTTTCAAAGGCAAACACACACATGTCTCTTTGCTGAGCCACGGCGGTCTCGGTGAATCAGCAGCATCCACAACTGAACGGAACAAAAAGTGTTGAACTTGAAAATTGTTTATGTGCGAGTGCACTTGCTAAATGAAGGCGGATTGTATAAAATGGATTAAAAAAAAAAACGTTTTCACAGCACGCATCCCGTGCTCAAACTCATCAAAAGTCAACAAGTTCAAAAGCAACAACGACTTGTCCAAGTGACTGCTGCAGAACGCACGTGAGAGAGAGACGAGGCAGCGCAGATCACGCGTCTTATAAGTGAGTGGGGAATTTACCGAACATGGTACTTGCGGGAGTTAACACTTTATGCAATACCCGCAACCTCACACCAAATTTCAGGCCGTGTAGATAGGCAAGCATGTATACTAATCATTTAGTAAGCAGAAATCCTAAATTTACCTTAACATATTAAGTTAGATGAAGATGCGACTGAATTGATGCTTGAAGAGTGCGCTTCCAGCAGCCACGATGAACAGTTTGCGGTTAAAGTTTTCAACGTTTTCATTTGATTTGACGAAAGTCACGAGACCTATTACTCTCTATCCAATCAAGTTGATGGATAAAAATAAAATTAAAAATAAGCATGTAACACCCACAAGGGAGGAAAAAAAAAATAGCGGAGTAATATAGTGGAGTTATTCCGACATCACTAAATGTACTCACGTAAAAGAAAAAAATTTTTAAACTACTCAAAAAAGTACAATTACTGATAAAAAAACTACTTTATTACTGTAACGTGAGTATTTGTAATTCGTTACTTCACACCCCTGTTAGAGTAAGATCTGTTAGTGTCCAATGTTGTATATGTACTCGACCGTCTAAAAGTTTGGTGTCAGTAAGATTTTTTAAAGAAATTAGTATTTTTATTCAGCAGGGATGCATTTAAATGATCAAAAGTGACAGTAAATACCTTTATATTTCTGTTCATATAAAATTGTTTTGAATTTTCTATTCATCAAAGAATCTTGAAAACAAAATATACTGAAGACTGAAGTAATGGCTGCTGAAAAATCAGTTAGAATCACAGGCTTAAATTACATTTGAAGATTATATTACCTAGAAAGAGTTACTAAATTGAAATATTTGGGACAATATTACGGTTTTATTTACTATTTTTGATCAAGAATTGCCCCCTTGTGAGCACGAGATACTCTTTTAAGAAACATCACAAAATTTAATTTAAAAAAAATGCCTACCATAAGCTTTTTAAGGGCAGTGTGATTATCTTTACTATATGCTTTGCAAAAATGGCTCTTTGATTCCAAGTTTGATCATTTTTTTAATTTTTTATGGGGAAAACTTTTTTTTTTTTTTCCCCCCAGGATCAGTATATCAGATTACATTTCTTTACATTATTTACTTTGAATGTGAATGTTAATAATACTTAAATTAACTTATATTAAGATCACCAGGACTGCATTCTTAATGTGATTTGGGGAAAAAAATTTAATATTTTGTCAATTTGAAATTCAAGAATTGATCATATTTATTTATTTGTCTAGTTTTCCATTTGGTTTATCTATTAAATTTGGGCCTATTTTAAGCATAGTTTTACAAGCTTTTTAAGGTTATGCGCAACAAACATTACAGATAGTCACATTTTTGCATAAATATGTCCACGGCTTGTCATTGTCCTGCTAGGGGTTGCTCGCTCTCAGGAGAGTTGTGCGACATGCCGGGCGGGTACCCAGGTGAACACCTGTGCCAGGAAGACCTGATGCACCTGCAGCAGCAGCGTGAGGCCGAGTACCAGCGAGGCGGTGGCGAACACTGGAACCACCAGATGTCCTCATCGGTGGAGTCCAGCACCTCCAGCCAAGAGCACCTCAACTACTCTTCATCCTCTGGCTCCAGGATCCAAGGCAATCACAAGAGCGGCCCTGGCCGCTGGAAGACCCCGATAGCACCCCACTCTGGCCCCGTGGGCGTCTCCCAACCTTCCCGTTCAGATCTTCCACCTCCTCCTCCTCCTCCACCTGCGCACTACGACTACGAGCCGCAAACCGACCTGCCGCTTCCTCCACCACCCTCCGTTACGCAGCAGCAGGCAGCAGCCGCTGCGGCCACTGCCGACCGCAAGAAACGCGAGGAGCAACAGCGCTGGTATGAGAAGGAGAAGGCCAGGCTTGAAGAGGAACGAGAGAGAAAGAGAAGAGACCAAGAGCGGAAGTTGGTGCAGATTCGCAACCCTCCCGGCCCAGTCATGCACAACAACCAGCACGGTCCGCTGCCGCCCGCCCCTCAGCACCAACAGATGCCCCATCCACAGCTTCCCATGCAGGTGCCCCAAACGTACCTTCCACCGGTCCAGCCGCCCCAACCACCACAGCCACAACCCGCTCGACCCGACAAGCTATCCAGCCTTCCCCGCCAGCCGCCACAGGACACAGTAATACGTGACCTCCTGCCCCAGCAGCAGCCACGCACCATTGAGAGACGTGACTTGCAATACATCACCATCAGCAAGGAGGAACTGTCCGCCAGTGACAGCCTGTCGCCTGACCCCTGGAAGAGGGACGCCCGTGAGAAACTGGAGAAGCAGCAGCAGCTTCACATTGTGGACCTCCTGGACAAGGAGATCCAGGAGCTTCAGGCCAAACCCGAACGCACGGCCGAGGAGAATGACCGTCTGCGCAAACTCATGCTAGAGTGGCAGTTCCAGAAGAGACTGCAGGAGTCCAAGCAGAACGAGGAGGATGAGGAGGAGGAGGATGACGAAGATGTAGACACCACGCTAATTATGCAGAGACTGGAGGCTGAGAAGAGAGCACGGGTGAGCAGACATGGGAAGTGGGATAGCTAGATTAATGTGTGAATATAAACCGTTAAAGTCAACATGAAATCAAAACTGACCCCATTTGCTAAATAGTTTATCCAAAAAAGTCTTTATATTTTTCATCAAAACTTATTCCCCATCTGAAACCGACCAGTAGCTAACCTACAAATGGTATAGTAGTTGTCACTGCATAGTAAGCTATAGTAAAACATACAGTATTTGCTAATTGATGATTTCTGTAAAGCGAGATTTAATGGTAATCAAATACACAGGGTTCCAGTGGTTCCAACAACAAAACATTTAAAATGATGATTTCCAGGCCTGGAAAATTCAGTGAAATGAGTAATATCTTAAAAAGTCATCTTTATTGAATAGAAATTGCTCTAGTTATGCTCAGATCTAAAGTATTTTGTCAGGAAAAACTACTTTGTGAGTGCATTTGCTTATTTGGGAATCACAATCAATTGGAAAATAATGAAAATCATTGGTAAAAAAAAATTTAGATACACAACTGTTCAAAAGTTCGGGGTCTGTACGAATTTTTATTTATTTATTTATTTTTGGTTGGTTTTTGAAAAAGTCTTGTATGCTCTCTAAGGCTGCATTTATTTGATTGCTAAAAGCAGTAAAATAAAAAGTAAAAACGGTAATATTGTGAAATGTTATTACAATTCAAAATAATGTTTTCTATTGTAATATATTTTAAAATATAATTTATTCCTTTGATGCAAAGCTGAATTTTCAGCATCATTACTCCAGTCTTCAGTGTCGCATGATCCTTCAGAAATCATTCTAATATGCTGATTTGCTGCTCAAGAAACATTTATCATTATTATCAATGTTGAAAACAGTTATGGTGCTTATTATTTTTTAATATTTTTTTAGGATAATAGAAAGTTTTGAAGAACCACATTTCTTTGAAATATACAATTTTGTTGCATCATAAATGTCTTTACTGTCACTTTTGATCAATTTAATGCATCCTTTCTGAATAAAAGTACTAACTGAAAATAATATTACTGACAAACTTTAAAGTTGTTGTATGTCAGGATTCATTTTGATATATAGCACCCACTTTTTTCAGTCAAAAAAAGCCATATCCCTATGGATACAATCAAGTAAAATGGGTTGTAATGCCTATCATGTTGACTTTAAGTATTTTAAGTGTTAGCTTGATGAATGGTTTGGTAATGTACTTTTTCTCCACGCTTACACAGACGATTGAGCATTAATTTTGTTTTTCAATTGCTTTGGAAAGACTCAAAAGAGTCTTTCAAGATTTTCAAAACAACTAGTCTTACTTGAGTACACTTGAATTTTCCCATTGCTGGAGAGATTGAATCATCTAAGTTAGTTGTAAACTTCTGCAGTGCTGTTTGAAGTCGAGTGCAGGTCTCTTTTTTTGTATGTTCGTAGACTTTAGCATTACATTTGAATCTGCAGTCAGCAGCAGGACAGACTGGTGCTGAACAACTTAACAACTAACCTGGGATTCCCTGTGTGATGCTTTAGTCTCCACTGTTGTAATGAATGTTTTGCCATGTGCTCCTGCAACATGCCTATGTCATTGCTTTTCCATGCTGCACTGCTGATATATATAATGCGCGCTGATGGAGGGGAGGAGCAGGGCTTTCCGATGCCAAGCACTGGACCCGACAAAAAATGTCAATACAATTTATTATTATTATTTTTAATAATCACAGTTTATTTCTATAGCACATTTGTTAAAATCAAAACAAAGCACGGAAAAACGCTCAGACAAAAAATATTGATAATGAAAACACACCTAGGCTTCAAAAATACAAAAATTATACTGTAAAATAAAATTATACAATAAAATTAATGTACTATAAAAAAATTTATAAAATACAAACATTTTATAACAGACTATCACAGTGATAGTCGGTTATAAATTTTTTGTATTTTATATAAAATTAGGACCTTACGTGTGTGGGGGTTGTTGGGGGTTATAAACACCAAAATACACTTACAAGACGCGTGAAAATGTCTTTAAAAAAAATAATATATATATATAAAGACATACATACATTGATAATATAGATATATAATAGGAATGAAGAGGTCATTTGCAAAAAAACCGATAAATGCACTTAAAAAAAAAAAAGCTGATTGCCGTGCATTATTCTCCACTTATAGCGCGATCTGAACCCTATAAACACGTTTTGTCAAAAAAGTCGGGTTTGTCCACTTTCAAGGCATCGCAAGTTTACGTTTTACTGCAGAAGCCGACAAGTGCCTTTGTTGTTTTTGAACAGAAGCCGATACTTTTTAGCGAATCAGCGCGCTGTATTCAGGTGACAAGGCTACTTTCACTTTTAAAAGAAGTGCTAGCTGAGAGGAGTTTCGTCAAAGCTGACTAAAAGTAATCGAGGATGGATAATTTTGACTAACTCAATGAACTTGTGATATCTTCTTCAGGGCAAAAAAGGAAAATAAAAGCCAAAACGTTTTCACGGGCCTTGCAAAAGCAGCGCGTCAATGGTGAGGAAATAGCTCCGTGTATTGCGTGTAAGAACTCCATACAGGGTATGATCACAACAAAAACAGTTTGGTCAGGCATCAATTGTCAATGAGGGATACAAAGATTAAACACGTGTTTTGTTGTTTTTATCTAAATATACATGAACTGTGGCGTTTTTGCAAAAATTGACTGTTGGCTGTTATGCTTTTGCTATAAACAAACGTGAATAGTAAAAAAAAAAATAATTCAATGAACTTTAATTGTAAAAAGTTACTGTATTTGTTTAATTTATTATTACTTAATCAAAACAACCCGCCTGCAGTTTGATTTGATTTTACTTGGAATGCGCAATAAAAAAAACTGATTTGCAAAAGATTATCGGTTATGCACCAAAATAATGATACATCGCAACCTTATCTTTTATGTATTCTAAATTAACATTCTATATGCATGTATGTAAGCTACTTTACTACACTTTTTAAATAATAATTTTTAAGGTATTTATAAAACTAACATTTGATGATGACTAACAAATTCATGACGTGCCTTCAAATGAACTAATTGCCATAAGAAGGTGGAATTTTAGGATGCATAATGGCTATATGTGTTAAATATTTAAATTGGCTATTTTTTTTTTATAGCCAAGAAAATAAATTGATAATGTCTCTAAGAAATGGATAGTCTCTTTATAGACTGATGTCTGAAGGTCTGGAATTCATGGCAGCTTTCATTGGCCAAGGCCCGCTCATGAGGCCGTTTGACCGACATGTCAAAAAACCAATCACAGTTCGTTTCATTCATCGTCACGTTTCGGGGGGTGGAAATGTCACCACAATAACAGACCGGTGTGTTAAACTCTGATACATTTTAAAGATTCTATGCCGCGAACTTTAAATATTTCACATACTTTTGAAACTCCAGCGTTTAGTTGATCCTGATAAGCGCTCGTCGTCACAGTTGTAAACACTACGGCTTTCTTCTTTCATGAGGGGGTTTGGTGTCACGCCATCTTTGTTTCCAGATGGAACATTAAAAAGAACGCGATACATATGTCTCCCAGAAATCCTGTAGAATTCAACCAATCCAATGACGACTTAGACACTCCTGAAGTGTTTCCACTTTTGTGTCCCATATGCGTCAGACGTTTAGACGTCTGAGGCTGAGACTAAGAAATGTATAATGGATAATAAATATTGGATGTATCACCTAGCCCTTTTAGTAACTAAAGGCTTAATCTGTGTCCAGAAAACAGCCTGTAATGAGCTTCTAATGTCAAAACACGTGAGTTTACTGCAGTGTAATTCAGGCTCTTGACTTCTTGGTGGGCTGGAATGTGCGCAGCATTTCCAAACAGCTTCCTTGTGCTTTCCAAGTCTGTGAGACTTTCAGCGCTAGCACAAACATCAGCCCCCACTAACGTTATTTCCTCCAACACCTGCCGTAGCAGCTGTCATGCGAAGCATAGCATCCACCTGAGAGTCTGCTGTGTGTAGCACACTGCTGGAAGCTGGCTTTGATATCGCTCCATCTCTGAGGAGTTGGCAGGTCGAGCCGTCTAAGGGAAGGTCAACACAATCCTGTGTGTTTGAAGGAAAAATATTGCCAGTGCTTCAGTGGGGGGGACGTGGAATGATGGGGAAATTCTTCACCAGCTCAAATGTTTGTGGAAGGGAAGTGGACCGCTGGTGCTAATCAGACCCATACTGCCCTGGAATGTTCCTGGCAGCACATCACTGCGTCCACTGTGCACAAACACTGTGCCAGTGTTTTTTATTTTTTTTAATTTTTTTACTTTTATCTTCTCGAAATCCCCTCTTTTTCTTTATTTCTTACTACTATAATTATTCTCTCTCTCCCACTCCTTTGGTTGCTCTGTATGTTTTTTTTTTTCTCCTGCAGCAGACTGCTGTTCCAGCAATCTCTGTACTAGACTTGGTATGTTCTTTATGCTCTTTACCTCTCTTCCTGTTTCGGCTCCACCTGTGTCTCCTCTTGTTTACTACCTCCCTCCCTTCATTTGGCCATGGTAGCTACTTTACCCATGGGTATTGTTTAGAGAGAGATGTACCACTTTTTCAAAAACGGGACACCATCTTGGGGACTCCATCTTGGGATGTTCATTATGCTTCACTGGAAAACTGCTGCTTTGGAACAGTGTCTAAAAGTAAAAATGAGCTGAATGGATACGTAAGGAAAAACATCACAGAAAATGCATTTTTGAAGCTAAAGTGTGTCATTTCTAAGCCAGTGTCACCAAGTGGAATAAATAGTTATTATATTTAAAATTAGTTTCATTCTTCCATTGATTGGGCGAACAGTTAGTCCTGACCCCAAGCTCATACCATTGGTTGAGGTTGAAATATATTTTTATTTTTTTAGAGAAATCAATCTACACAGTTAATAATCTCAGTTATTAAAATATTTATCGTTCATTATTAAAATAATTAAATATTAAGATAACTAAAATAATTTAGACTCGCATCTCATTGTCTTAAATGATTTAAAGAACTATTCTTGATTATTAAATAATTAAGATAATGAAAAGATTTTACTCTCCCTTCATTTTCTTAAAACATCATTTTAAAAATATTGTTTTAATTAAGATCATTCAAATAATTTACTCACCCCTCATTTTCTTAAAAAATTGTTTAAATACTTATTTAAACTTTTAATTATAAATACTATGTTTAAATAACGTGAGTCATCCCTCGTTTTATTTAGTTATTTATTTTTAAGGTGATCTCATTTCTTAAGTTAAAACTTTAGTATTATTTGATCTGTAAAACTGTTCTTGCCATTTTTATGATCATTTTCGGGTTCATGGAGTTGTGTTTTCATGGTAACAAAATTGTAAAATTGGATATAAATGAACAGAAAATGTTAAATGATTTTTTTTCTCCACTTTAAAACCATGTTAACACTCAATGTTTTTGTCTTATACTATACTACACTTACTATACTATTAAAACCATGAGCATTTTAATGCCCCATTCACTCCCATTGTAAGTGCCTCACTGTAACCCAGGTTTTTGAAACAGAGGGACAAGTTGAAATAAGTTTTAGAGGTACTCAGCATTATTCCACAAATGCTGCCGATTGAGTTTAGCCTGTATTTATTATTAATTTAACATCAAAAAAATTACACACTTCAGCTTTAAATGTGCACAGGACAGCGACCTTGTGTTTGGTAGCTTAGACAAGAACATTTGCACCTAGAAAACCACCAAATTCATTCTAAAGAACAGTTTGGAAGCTCTCTTTCTTTTTTGGAGTACATGAAGAAGCTCTGCTGATTTCGGCAGCCGTTGTTTCAGTGCAGTTTCATCATGAGGGTGGGTTGGCGCATGTTTTCTTCCAGCCCGGTCTCTCCGGCCCTGAGCTTGCTTGCATGTGGGCCTCATTTCCGTGCTGTGATCACCATTCCTGGTTCTCCATCTACTCCACTCATCACTGCTCTCTGCGTCTGTATTGACCCTGATGCTTTGCCGCTCATTTACTCTGCGTTTCTCCATGGTTTTCTGTGCTGGGTTTCCTCTTCCCCTATCCTGACTACTGGACATGTCTCCGTTTATGTCCGCTTCCTTCTGATTTTGGAGGGAAAAGGTGTATGGCCTTGATTTGTATTTCCTAACCTGTTGAACATTGTATATGTATTGTGTATGAAGTTTGATGGAGGTGTTTGGGTTTCCTTTTGAATGTTTTGAAAGTGAAGAAGCATTGAAATTCTGTCAGTAAGTTGTTTTGCTTGCAACTGTGTATGTGCATGTGATTTTGTGTGATGGTGTGCAGTGCACGATGCCTCTCATCACAGGGGCCACATTGACAAATTTACTGGTGTGATAAAAATTCAGCAGAACACCTTTATACAAATCACCACAGCAGAATAGTTTGAATAAGGTTTTGGACCTGTTCAGGTTGGCCATTGAAAATTGTTTGCTAATCTAGTCTAAACTAGGCTACCATTTTAAAAGTAAACATTAAATTAATATTACATTAAATTTTTATTTTTTGTGTGTGTGTTTAATGATAGCTTTGAATATAGGTTTGTAATTTTACATACAAGTTAAGCGTTACACTACTGTTCAAAAGTTTTGGGTTTGTAATTTTTTTTATTATTATGTTTTTGAAATTAGTTACTTATGCTCACCAAGGCAAATTATTAATACAAAAAATACAGAAAAAATCTATTGTGGAATATTATTGCAATTTTAAACAGCTGGGGCCGTATTCACGAAAGATTCTTAAGAAGAAATTTCCTCTTAACTTTTCTTATTTTTTTACTTAAGAAAAAAGTTATGAATATTATATCTTTTTTCTTACGATTGTTTTTAAGACAAAACTTAAGAAGAATCAAATTCTTGAAAAGAATCTACTAAAAATCATCGTAAATAACTTAAATTTAGGACAGCCCCAGATTGTCTTAAATCCCAAACAGTAAGAATTATTTAATAATTTATTGGGTGATTTCAAAAAAAAAAAATTTAATTGTATATTTAAGCATTACAGCACTAGGCACAATAATATGTAGTAGGGACTATAATAGGGATAGTGACGAGTTTTCTGAAGAGTGACCAGCGAGACTGAATAAGTAAACAATGCTGAGTCATGATTAGCCTGTGTGTTGACGCTATTTTGCTTGAAACACTGACCGAAGCGTTTTTCACCCCCCATCGGAATGGAAAACGCAAAAAAACACAGCACAAAAATAAATGAAACATATCGCTGCAATTGGAGACAGGCTATTTTAAAAGTAACTGTTCAAAAACACAAAGCTGAGCGCCAGTCAAGCTGGTCGTGACAAAAATAGTATGCACGCTTATTATGATTATTAGGGTAATCTGCAGGAAGCGCAAAAAGACAAAGTGTGAGTTTATCAGTGCGTCATGTAGCCTATTCACTCCGATAAAGACTGTAATTTTCTTCTTAAGAAAAAAATAAGATGTTCTTTAAAGAATATTTGAAAACTTAAGAATTTTTCAAGAATTGCACTTAAGAACATTCTTACGAACTTCGTGGAATTTATCGTAAGAAATTATTAACTATGTCTTAAGAGATTTTTCGTTGAATCCGGCCCCGGTTTCTATTGTAATATAAATGAAAAAAGTAATTTATTGCTGTGATGGTAAAGCTGAATTTTCAGCATCATTACTCCAGTTTTCAGTGTCACACGATCCTTCAGAAATCATTCTGTCATTTTTTTTGCTGATTTGGTGAAAAAATGTATTATTATCAATGTTGAAAACAGTTGTGCTGCTTAATATTTTTGTCGAAACGGTGATGTATTTTTTTAGGATGCTTTGAATAGAAAGTTCAAAAGAACAGCATTTAGTTGAAGGATAAAAAAATGTCTTAACTGTCACTTTGATTAATTTAAGGTTTCCTTGATGAATAAAAGTATTAATTTGTTAAAAATAATAATAATAATCTAATAAGACCCGAAACTTGTAAGCGAAAGTGCAAGTTGACGTTTTTCTAGGTTCGTTTTAAATTGAACTTTAAATATATCAGTAGTTTTACAACTAGGGTTAAAATTGACATCAAAAATCATGGTTGGATTTCTAACTGTCATAAATTTAATTTAGGATCAGTTTAGTCAATCATTTATATTTAAGACCATGAATTGCAGTCAGTCTAATCCATCATGTCTCTGGTCCAGTGTTTTCCCTCTAAACCTGATTATGCATTGTGCACCTCAGCTACAGGACGAGGAGCGACGACGGAAACAGCAGTTGGAGGAAATCCGTAAGCGTGAGGCAGAAGAGCGAGCCAAACAGGAGGAGGAGAGACGCTGGAGAGAGGAGGAGAGAGCCAGACGAGAGGCCGAGGAGAAGGTATTGAGATCGAAGCGGACCAGCATCAAATAGGAACTTTCTATAAGTAGATAAATGCAATAAAGATGATTTTGATGATAAAGGACTTATAGTCAAGAAATACGTTTTTGTGTAATATGCAAATTGCAGACACGTTTTAACACTT
This sequence comes from Sinocyclocheilus anophthalmus, assembly GCA_018155175.1. Lineage (NCBI taxonomy): Eukaryota > Metazoa > Chordata > Actinopteri > Cypriniformes > Cyprinidae > Sinocyclocheilus > Sinocyclocheilus anophthalmus. The sequence goes on from JADLZN010007504.1 coordinate 202,533, forward strand.
TATATGGGATGCAGATTATCTTTTCAATTTTTGCCCACTGAGCCTGGCTTTAAATGCAGGTCACGACAACAGCAGTTCGATTTTAATGTCTCAGACCTGATCTCTTGCTTTTGATTATTCAGGTTAATTATAGTGAGATGTTCTTGGGTAGATTCCCAAAATAATCTCTGTACCAATATAAATAAATTTTTGGCATAATTTCCTGATGGAGACCTATGTGATCAGCCATGTTTATTCATGCTAACGCTAAGCTTTTTCAAGGTTTTGCCTGATTTCCATGTGGATGGTTCCTCACGACCTTGTAAGTGGGTGTGATTGGAGACAGCAGCTGATATTTAATGTGTCAGACTGTATGAGATCACAACCCCTTTGTGCTTAATTTAAAATGTGTACCTATGTATATATACAGTCTTATACTTGCTGATAATAATAAGTTTAACAGCAATTCTGGAGTTAGTAATGATCCGTTAACTGTCAGAGGCTAAATTAAGTTTGTTTAATGCCCATGTGTTACACTTTTGGAATGCCTCATTGGGTCATCAGTTTACCAGTGGTCTGAATTTACATTCGTAAATTAAAAATGTGACCACAACGTTGTCCCACTATGTGACCATCCAGTTTTATCTGTGTCTGTGTGCGTAATTTTCAGACCACTGGTAATTTTAGAGCCCATTTGTGATGTCCAACTGCATGTCTTCACAACATCTCCTCTCTTGTGTTTGTGATGTATCCCCATCCCCTTCTAAGAAGCGCATGAGAGTCACATGTCAGATCTTTACACAACACTCCAGCATTTTGTTGGGAGACCATTGCCATTCCATACAACATTGCTTGGAAGTGCTGTTGGAAATGGACCCGCCTTGGTTTTTGTGGAGGCCATCCCAGATTGAACTAGCTCGTGTGTGTTTTGCCTCCACATTCTCTCATAAGAGACATTCCCACCACCGCAATACTAACCCAGGGGATCCATGCACAGAGACCAGAGCAGCCTGGGTGTTTTTCTCTAAAGCTAAACCACCAAATGCCAGCCAGACCTTCAACTGGAGCTTGTAACAGTACCATACAGTTCAGTATTTCCATTCCAGTTAGAAACAAGCATATTTGTCAGCTGTAGTGACTTGTTCCTCTTTAGCACCATCTGGTGTGCTTACAATCGAATGCAAGTCTTAAACAGTGTCTGCACTGCAAGCAAACTGCAAAATGCATCTAAACTAGATTGCATTCATACAATTTGCATTTTTAAAGAAGGTTTAATCACTGGATTTAAATCTTCAAAGGACTTTCAAAAGTGTTTAAACACTTAGGCACTTAATTCAGATTCTAAATTAAATATTTAATTACGTTAGAAATTGTATTGGCTTTCTATTTTTTAAATGTTTCATTAAATGTATTTTTTTAATATTTCAATTGATTTAATTTTTTTTTAAATATATTTTTTTTTATTAAAACTTTCCTGACAACAGCCTATTTTTGTGTTATCGACTGTTTCAGATGAACTCACTTTTGAATTGAACATTAAATCAAAACATCTGACATATACTGGCCAGAATAAGCTGCAAAGTGGATTGAACTCGTGAACTCGCTATGCTACCAGCGGCAATGTAGTATTGACAGCACTGTTGATTTACGTATAGGTTACAACATTGCTTGCTTGCCGTGTAGCCGTGTTAAATAAAACCAATGGCTTACTTTCCCCAACATGCAGGATTTAGCTACTTGATTCAGTCAAAAGCACATTACATCATATCAGCAAACACATTTCTTCTACCGCAATGTAGCTTTACTACATTGGTGCAACCATTAGCCAGGGTACCATTAGCTTTGACCCAGGCCTCGCAGCAGCGCAGGCTTGCAAAGGCAGCTCTAACCAGCTCTTCCCATGTTCCCCCCTTCAGAGGAGACAGGAGGAAGAGTACTACACCCGCCTGGAGGTAGAGCGGCGCCGGCAGCACGAGGAAGCCGAGCGCAAGCTGCTAACGCCAGACGAGCCTGGTCTGTACAGACCCCCACTACCCCGGGACTACCAGCCCCCTTCTCCCGCAAGCACCCCTGCCACTAACAACAACAGCGCCCCTCCGCCCCCACCTCAGAGAAACACCTCCTACCTCAAAACCCAGGTCACCTCCCCCGACACCATATACACTGCCAAGTTTGTCTCGTACAATGACGAGGAGGAGGAGGAGGAGGAGGATGCAGGCCTAACAGGTCAGGTTAAGCTCTCGGCCACCCGGAAGTCCTACGGTGACCTTCCGCCCGCCCCAAAGTCCCAGCCGCCGCCAACCGCGCGCAAGCCCCGTCCCGTCTCAGATGGCATCTTTCTGTCCAACTCATTCCAGCTGCCCGCAGCGGCCAATGCCAACAGTACTGCTCCCAAAGCAGGGCAGCCCCCTCACCCTCCCGCCAAACCCAGCTTCATCCCATCAGCCAACTCGAAAGGTAGAGATGCTGAGGAGAGTAAAGGGCCCGACCTCAGCCCCACTCATCCTCCATTTATTATTGGTTCATTCGTTTTCATGTTTTGGGGGTTTTTTTGGTGTTCGTTTGTTCCTTTTCCTGTTCTCCAGTGGAGACTCGGCGCTCTCCATTTTCAACATTTCCTCTACCTTTCTATCTGTAAATTTTCGTAGTATCAAAGCCAATCTTTCGAATCATATGTCCTGGTTTCTAACATTTATTTATTTTGTTTCTCATTTTATCCTTCCTTTTACAGGGAATCTTCTAGGTTCAAGTTGAGCTTAACTGAAAGCAACTGTTCGGTTAACAGACAATATTGACTTCCGTTTAAACGTTTGGGGTCAGTAAGGATTTAAAAAAAGAAATACATACTTTTATTCAGGATTCATAAATTGATAAAAAATGACAATAAAGACATTTATAATGTTAAAAAGTTTTCTGTTTCAATTAAATGCTGTTTTTAAGAATCCTGAGGAAAAAAAAAAAAAGTATTCCTGTTTCCACAAAAGCACTTAAGCAGCTCAACTGTTGTCAACATTGATCATCAAAAATATTTCTTAAACGCAAAATCACCATTTTAGAATGATTTCTGAAGGATCGTGTGACGCTGAAGAAAATTGCCTTATTTAATTAGCTTTGCCATCCCAGGAATAAATTACATTTTAAAATATATTCAAATAGAAAACCATTATTTTAAATGATAATTCATAATTCTGTTTTTGCTGTAGTTTCAAATAAATCAAATAATCAAATAAATACAGCCTTGGTGAGTATAAGACTTCTTTAAAAAACATTAAATAAAAACCTTAAAGGCCCCAAACTTTTGAACGGTACATGTTCAAATAATTTTTTTTTATGTGTTAACATAAGGTTTATGTGATAAAAATCCTTACCGAGCTTGTCTGGGTAAAGTTATATCCAAACTTTGTTTGTCATGATGACATTACTGCTGTAAAATGCCTATAAACTATAGTACATACATTTTTTGGCAAAATGTTAATGCAATAATACCAGGAAAGTGGCATAACTTCCTTATGTACATTGAGTTCAGCTAGTACTTTTCCAGACCTTTGCCTTGAGCCATCAGAACAACATTTTAACCTTCATTTAAGTCCGGGTTCCTCAAATCTTGCCCTGGAGGACCAATGCACTGCAGTTCAGCTCCAACCCTGATCAAATTCACCTACCTGTGATTTTATAATGATCCTGAAGACACTGATTCGCATGCTCAGGTGTGTTTGATTAGGGTTAGAGCTAAACTCTGCAGGAAAGTGGATCTCGTGGGCCAGATTTGAGGATCCCTGATTTAAGTAATCAATTAATAAAGAAATTTAATGTTTATTTTTTTTATAAAGGTATCACTTATTTTATGCATCAATTGCGGTCAATTGAGCTTAACTTGTATTGAACCTGGAAAATTCCTTTTAAATAGTAATTAGATTTTTGTTTGTTTGTTTTCCGATCACCTATTCTCCCCGATTCCTCTTCCTCGAATCATCCTAGAGCCGTACAAACAGTCAGTAGACCTCGTGATTCGCTGTGCGGTCCAAAATCAGTCCAAGTACTGTTGGTGTTGCCAGCCGTTTCATGTGTGTGTGTGATCTGCTTTGGGGTAGGCCGGGCCTCAGCAGCTAGACGCATGCCCGTCCATTATCAGCTCAGGGAACGAGACACTGGCTTCTTCTTACTAGCAGTGGTGGGCTCAACACTGCACCTCTCCTCAGTCCTGTTTACACTTGGCAAAGGGGAAAAGATCTGTCGGATGAGGCGGCTTTTTTGTGCTGGACTGTTAAAAGCCATCTGAAATTGTTGTGCAGGCACACAGAGTCCTTTAGCAATCTTGGTGCAGACAGTCACTCTGAAATATTTTTGGAATTTTTTATATTTTAAAATTTACATTTTACATCAGTGCATGTAGTGCAGCCAAGTCAAAACTGTTTGAAAAAATTTGTTAGATGTTTTGAAAGTATGTTTGTATGCATGTTAAATTTTTATATCAGTTCAATATTTTTTCCTCAGTAAACATTGTATCCTTAAGGCAAATGATTGGAAAAAAAGCAACATCAAAAAAAATCATTATATTAATCATTCAATTATATTATTTGTATAATTATTATATTTTATATAAATATGAACATGTGTATATATATATATATATTTATATGTATATGTGTCAATATCTCTGTGTGGTGTATATAAATAAATTTGAAATAAACATTGTTATACAGGAAATCCTTTCTTTAATCACAAACGTTACCCTTTCTAAAGTGTATGAATTATTGAAGACAAAATGTAGTACTTAAGTCCTAGCTTAACCTTTCAAACCTACTTTTTATATATATATATATAAATATATATAAATATATATATAGTATTATTTTTTTTTTATGTTTTTTTTTTTAAGATTTGATTTCTTGCAAGTGTATTGTGCGTACTTATTTTTAAAGTAACTTATGCAACATATCAGATGTGAAACTTTTAAACATTCATATGCAAAAAAAGTAGCAGTTCAACCCTATTTCACAAAGATGCCCAGTGTATCTGACCTTGCATGTAATCTGCACAAAGCTTCCCCCCATTTAATGTCATTGGGGCCTGTTGTGATCAAAATGGCATTTGCGCTTACCAAGGAACTAACTTTGCATTAATCAACCAATCAAAAGCACGACATTCCTCCTTGCTCAGACTGACTGAAGCTTTTCAAGCACGAATCAACAAGTGCAATCGCTGCGGCTTCTTTGCTTAATTTTGCTTTGCTCTTACCAAATCAGCATCTTCATTCCTGTCTGCAACACTGCTGAAGCCTCTCATGGACCCAAAACCAGTTCAATCTAACAGCCTCTTAGCAAAACACTAGTGATGTGTTGACACCAGTCTAGTGCACTGTAGATATTTCATACACACCCTTTGATTTTTGTCTTTACATTTAGACTCGGTTCCAAAACCTAGTAAGCTGCCTACTTAGGGAACTGTTAATCACCGCAGGTTCTTTTTGGCCAAATTCTCAGGCAGTATCGAATGTAATCCAAGGCCACGTGGACAAGTCTAGAACATGTCAATAATAAATAAGAATAGAAAATGTATAATCAAATAATATAAACATTTTTACTTACTGACAACATATATATTAAACCCCCATTTAGATAAGACATTTAGATCTATAATGTAGATTTTCAATAACAAGTTTATTGTTCCAATGTTAATTCAAATATTACATCATTAGTGAAAGTATATATAAATTAATAATAATGACCATGTATAATAATAATAAATTATTTATATAACAATATAGAATATTTAAAGTATACATATGCATAAATTATTATTATTGTTTTGTTTGTTAATATTCATTCCAGAAAAAGTGATTAAGATTAATCTAGATTAATTATATATGACATGAGTTGTGTATTAGATCACTTTGTTTGCTTAGCATGCTGCTTATGTCGAGCACCTCAAACCAGTCACTTTTGCACTTAATGTCACCTTAAAGGCAACTCACTAGGTTATGGAACAGAGCTTTAGTGTTGACAATATTGATTTTGCTTGGTTTCAGCTGTGTTGTAGTAGTCACTCTTATCTTCTGTCTGTCTGCTGTCTTTATATGTGTTTGGCATCATCATTTGCTTGGCTCCACCCACCCTCCCCTGCTTCCTCTCATGTCGGGCTGCATGGAATCATGGGATTCCACAGCCCCTCCCATCACCTTCTCCGAGGAGGTGCATCGACCTACTGGAACCACCAAGTGTCTGAGCAAAAAGGATCACAAGCTGTAGACTTTCAGCCTTTAATGTTCATTTCCTGCTTTGAGTTGCCATGCAAATTTTTAATGGGTTTTTAGAAAGCATTTTTTGATTTATGAGTAAAGTAAGGTATTTGATCAACATTACTTTGGGGGGAAAAAAAGAAAACTGCAAAGTGGTACAATTTTTGCACTTTTTTTCCTGAGAGTTTATGAAGGACTATACTATAAAATTGTGACTTTAGGTGTTACATTGTAAGTCCTCATGTCAGAACTTGAATTTCTGTAGCACAGAATGGTTTCAAAATTCATTTTTGAGGTATGACTGTGTAATTTTTAATAGGAAAAAAAAACTGGAAAGTCTCAAAGTAATGTGAACCACAGATCTTAGTTTGCTCATAAAACAAAAACCACCATTAAAAAAAAAACTTAAATGTTCTTGAGGGAATCAGTGGTCATTCTCTTCCAGGTTTTATGAATACAGCCTGAACAGCTCGATTCAAACATACAGACTTTTGCTTCATATTTTGTTGAATTCAAAGCCACAGTATAAAACACCCTGGAGCACAAAACCAGTCTCAAGTCGCTGGGGTATAATTGTAGCAATAGCCAAAAATACATTGTATGGGTCAAAATTATTGATTTTTCTTTTATGCCAAAAATCATTAGGACATTAAGTAAAGATCATGTTCCATAAATATATTTTGTAAATTTCCTACCATAAATATATCAAAACTTCATTTTTGATTAGTAATATGCATTGCTAAGAACTTCATTTGGACAACTTTAAAGGCGATTTTTTTTTTTTTGCACCCTCAGATTCCAGATTTTCAAATAGTTGTATCTCGGGCCAAATATTGTCCTCCCCTAACAATCCATACATCAATGGAAAGCTTATTTATTCAGCTTTGAGTTGGTCCCGGGTCACATTTGGCCTCAGAAACAAAAACCTTTTGCCTCTAATTGGGCCTTTTCTTTCTTTGGCTGCTTGTTTTAGGCTAAACCACCAGCTGTCCTGTTTTGCTCTTGATGTACTTGGTTGTCACCAGTGGAGAAGGTTTTTTTTTTTTTTGGTTCACAAGTCAATGTGTTTGTGTCTTTCTCCGGCCCAAACTCATTCCATTATCAGTCAATCAATGAAACCGTCAACATGCATTTGGATTGCGGCGGTGCTCTTGCACCCCATTGGTTAGAAACAAACTTCCGTTCTGTGGTTCAGTGCGGACCGTCCCTTCGCCCCTGACAGACACAAGACACGTGAGCCTCACAGACGATGCCTACGCTAGGTCAGTGGTGGAGGTTGCCGTACAGGCCAGCTGTGCAGAGTTGGGAAGCGTCTCGCTTACAGACGCTCCTCAACACGAAACAAGTTTAGAAGCAGCTGGTGCTTGACCTCCACCTTTGACCTGTGATCCACAGACCTCGTGTCAGGTGTGCTTTGGAATGCTTTAACACTAACTAAACCAGCTTTCTTCTCGCTGTTCAGCTTCTGGTCTGTGGTGTCCTATTGAAAACAGAAGTTGCTGGGCCAACAGTATGGTTAAACTGCACGTTGAACAGATTTAAGTGTCTATTCTATGGGGATGTAGGGTTTTAAAGTCAACTTAAATTATGTAATGTATATTTATATAGAAATTATGTTCTTAAATTATTAACATTATTAATGTGTTATTGGTAACTAAAACAATTTAAAAAAAATTTTTTAATGAGAAATGTTACCTTGGCAAGTAACTGTAATAAAAAAAAAAGTTTGAGTACTAAAATTACTTGAATTAAAACTAATATAAAAACAAAGCTAAACAGTAATATTTAAAAACAACAAAAACTAATTAAAAGACAAAAGAACGTGGTGAACGGATTATTATTATATATTTTTGGAATTTGGTTTTTTGTTTAGTTTTAATTGTCTGTTTAGATTTTTTCTATTTTAGTTTAATTTCAGTAATTAAACTTATTTTTATTCACGTTACTTGCCAAGGCACCATTTCAAGTTTTTATGTTAAGTTTGTTTTTCCTGTAATATTTATATAATGTCATTTAATTGATTTAAATGGAATATAAAAAATGATTTAATACTTTAGTTACAAATAACTGTGTGTGTGTTGTGTGTGTGTGTGTATAATAGGATATACGTTATACATAATTAAATGTTCTCTCTCTAGCTCTCTCTCTCTATATATATATTATCGATATATCATTTATATATAGATATATAATATAAACTTTTAAAGGTAATTTCAATATAAGCATATACATGCAGTTCACCATTATGTGCCCAGCAGCTTTTGCAATTATCTTGCTAATCGCTCTTGAAATTACATTGATGTTTCTTGTGAAATTCACGTTGTTTTTACCATTTGACAAAATTAAAACAGGATTTAATTCATACACTGGAAACACAACAGGACTAGGATCAGGAGAGATTTACAAGGACCCACGAGAGAAGTGGACGAAAGGGTGAGGAACACACTCATGCACCTGGAATGTGTCTTGAAACCCAAAATGTTTGTGCTTATGTGATGCATATAAACTAAAGATGTCATGCTTGGGTTGGACTTGAAGCTATGGTGTTTTTCAGTAAGCTTCCACAAACATCATTATCCCTTCATCAAACTCTTGAGATCACAGAGGGTGTGGTAGAAGAACCACCCAAACATATAGAAGAACCTGTCTACTTAGGACATTTATCTATGCTTTAGGTTTACACGTTTGTTGACAAAGTTAAACGATAATTCACTTAAAAAAGAAACTTCAGTCATCATTTACTGACCTTCATGTTGTTCCAAACCTGTCAGGTTTGATCCCTATCAGGATGGGTAAATGATTGCATTTTCATTTTTCAAGTGAATTATTTTATGAATACTGCATTTACTAACAAATGTGATTGTTCAATTGCAGCGGCCCCGATCAGGAGAACACAATAGGAGGAGCTCCAGAGAGCCTGACATTTAAGGAGCGCCAGAGACTCTTCTCACAGGGAAAGGAAGTGTCGAATAAAGTGAAAGCATCCCGAAAGCTCATGGAACTGGAGAACGAACTGAACATAAAGCAGTAGTGAAGAGCCCTAGTAGGACTAATTGCCAATATGTGAGCCATCCCTGGAGAAAAAACACACAAAACACATCCAGCTGTGGCTTCCCAGTCACTTCCAAATGTTCTTTTTGGGTTTTATTGAATAACTGGACGATTAAGTATCATTTAGCTGCAATAAGAGACGATATTCCTAAATTCTCTCGAAAGATATATTATAATAAAGCACTGTAAATTCTTTTAATTATATTAATATGAAAACTGAAATGACATGAAGGGGGTATATTTTTGTTTGTGAAATGTTATTCAGAAAATGACATTCTTTGCTCATTTAATTTTTTTTTAATAGGCAGTAATGTGGGATATTTTATGGTGTTGTTTTATTCTACATCTTTCCACTATTTTTCTTTTGAAAGTAAGTGCCGATATAATAGACCAATGTAAACAGCTCTGAGTACATAACAGTGGCCCGCATTGGTCCTCGAATATTATTGAACTGCTCAATAGTAGCACGTGAACGAAACTTATATAGGAGGCTCATGTTCTTTTTGTGACACTGTTTATTATTTTTATTTTTCCAGCTGGTTCTTCCGCGTTCACTGATATACAGGCACCTTTCTGCCAATCTCGTGTCTTCATTAAAATAATTTTGCTCAGAAATGAGCTCTCGTAACCTTGTTAGAACCATTTGTGAATTTCCTTTGAGAATGTAGTCATTTTTCTTTTTCTATCTTACTGCACCGTCTGCAAGTCTGTCATTCCGTAAGAGCGCTGAGGTTTACCGCTTTTATCAAATGTTTAGGAGTTTTTGTGTTTAAATGAAACGGACGATGTGACACAGTAGCCAGCTGATGTTGATGAAGCAAAGTGTGATGGTAGTATAATGTTAAAAAGATATGATTTAAATGAAGAGGTTTGTGGAAATGAGATGCAGGAGCCTTTTGATTAGCAGGTATTTATTTGAACCTTCTTGACATAGTGACAGATTAGTTTGTCAGGATAGAATCTGCAGGTTAAATTTAATGAATGAGTGACAGACGTGAGATTTAAACGCAATAGGCCACTATCCGCTGTTTGGTTGTGCATTAAACGGCTTCCCTCGGCCCACAGTATTGCAGATGTTTATTTAAATGGAGGATCCAGTCGTGTCTCTTCAGTTTGAAGCACCTGCATCTTTTCATTCATAGTCTAGACCTGTTGGTGCCTGTGTAAATCATTTTCCAGAGAACACTGACTTCGTAAATCAAATGATGCATATGGGTAATGTCAATATCCTTCCTTTTTGCCACTTTGAGAAACATAAACTGACACACAAACACACACAGTCATGTTTTCATTTTAGGTTAAAGACTAATTCATTTGATTCATTTTAATGGTTGTTACATAGGCTTTTGTAAATCATAAATAAATACGGATTTTTCAAAAAAAGCAGAAACATTGTGTGGTGTGTGGTGTGTGTGTGTGTGTGTGTGTGTGTGTGTGTGTGTAGCTTCACTCTTTTGTCTGTTTGTTTTTTAAATAAGATTATGCTGATGCAATATTTAAGGTTTAGTGAGGTTATATATTTCCATCAATATTTTGCAAAAAAAGCAAAATATTCCAGTATTTGAAAAATGTATTATTTTAAATATTTAAGTAAATATATATTGTAATATTACCTTTATTTGACCAGAAAAAAAGACTCACTGAGAGAAAAAAATAAGCATTTTTATTTCTGTATTACAGAAAAGCTTCAAAAATGATCTCTATTTTGTAAGAATTGTTTGTTGTATTTTATATATTGCTTCACTTATTCTTTTTAAGAAGGAAAATAAGATTATGCTGACATTATTATTTGATTATTTAAAATATAATAATAATGTCAGCCTTATAATTACTTTTTCCATTAAAAGACCCAACGGTTTCTACTTTGCCCCACAAAAATCACGATAGATTTGAATTCAGAAAATGAAAACCTATTAAAGAAAAGTTAAAAATGCCATTGTGAGTGAATTTCATTTTTATTGCATTTTTGAAAAATCTAGATCTGAATACAAACATGAGCATTGTTGACATTGCATTAAAGAATAGCAAACTTCGGTAATTACCATGGAGTTGTAGTTGTGACATCTTAATATGGTTTTTGTATTATTATCAGAGTTGTATTATAAAACAGTGGGAGCAAAGGTTCAAGTTGTTTTTTTTTTTTGAACCTATATCGTTGGTTACTTACAGAGTAGGTTTGGTTACACAAGGCAGTTGTGTTTTGTCATCTGAATTCTCTGTGGGCGTATGACACATGCTGTCTGTTCATGACACTGCAGTCTTACATTAATGACACCTGGATCTGCTCGAAAACATGGCTCACAGACAGATGCTAATGTACAGATAGAAATATTGGGAAAATAGAAATGTGTGTGTGGATTTAATGTTTTTGACTAGTTTTGAGTGGAGTTTTGCATGTATTCCAGTAGCCCCTCACTGCAGAACACAAGATCCCGGGGGCGTGGTTGAATCCACATCTAGGGGGTGGAGACTGAAAAACAGCTTTCAGCACACAGTGGAATGTTCTTCGATTTGGGACATTGACCCGGCTTCACTGCTTAGACACAGATAGTCAGCTTTAATTTGTGCATATAGACTGTCAGAAGTAAAAAAAAAACGATATAAATACTGTTCAGTTTCTTGCACAGACCGATCGTTTCGTGTCTTTACACATCAATGTATCGTCACGAGCCGCGGGGTTTAATTTGGTTTTGTGTATGTTTTTTTTGACTCTCAAAGTCGTGATTTCCATTCACTTCCATTTTATGACTGACAGACTGCAACGGTTTGAGTTATAAATCATCAAATGTGTTCTACTGAAGAAACAAAGTCACCTACATCTTGGATGCCCTGGGGGTAAGCAGATAAACATAAAATTTTCATTTTGGGTGAATATCCCTTTAACGGGGTCATATGATGCGATTTCAATTTTTCTTCTCTTTGAAGTGTTACAAGCTCTTAAAGAATATCTGTAAAGTTGCAAAGACTAAAGTTTCAAATCCAAAGAGATATTCTTTTTAAAAGTTAAGAGTCAACCACGCCTATTTAAAATGGCTCATTCTAACACGCCCCACATGTCTACATCATATGTGGGAAGATTTGCATAACGCCAAATGTTCACGCAAATAAAGGCGGCGTAACTTTTATTCTCGCAGTAGTATTGTTGCAGCCGCCATGTCGTGAAGGCGCTGTGTTTTGTTGTGAAAGCGAAAATACTTTGTTTGGCCTTCCAAAATAGGATGATATCCACTTCGTCATGCCTTGAGCTTATCTGTGCTGGTCGCTGAGGAAATACTTCTAATACTGGACTCCTCTTTGTCCACGGGCCGATCCAGCGATCGACAGCGCGAAGTTGGTGTATTTCCTCAGCAACCAGCCAGGCTATTATAAGTTTACAAGAAGCGTGGAAGAGAGCATGTACAGCTGTGTTGTATATTGGTTGTGGTGTGTGAGCCTGGGAAGTAACATAGCTGCCAGCAAGGGGCTATATATTTTGTTCAATATTTCCTAATGACAATTGAGGATTGGTTTATAAAGGCTATACGAATACTTTTTCCATTTTTATCACGATAAGGCAGGAAATATATTTTATAGTTTCTAAACTAAATGATATGTCAATCAACATACTGCAATTTCTAAGTTATTTCGTACCTGGGATAATTGAACACACTAATAAACCAATATTTTTGCAATTGTTGTTTATGTCTTCCGTTCCACAGTAAAACCGTTTCTGCTTTTTAGTCAGCTCGCTACAGCTATGTCGGATTTCCTGAGGTCTAAGTTATTATTCTATGATCTGTTGGCCTTCTGCGAGACGCCCTATGGCGTCGAGTATGAAGAAGCAGGCCCTGCATGAGAGTGTTCAGCGCTCTTGATGTTCGCATCTCTTTATTTTGGATAGGAATAAAATGTCAGGTCATGCATAAACTATTTATACTGTGGCTTTGAATTTAAATCTAGAAACCTCTACGTGAACACACCAGTCCGAATATAGTGCGGGGGATGAATTTTGTTAAAATTAAATATTTATTAAAGGAGACATATTATGCCCCTTATTAAGCCCCTACAATGCAATACAAGTCTCTGGTGTCCCCAGAATGTGTCTGTGAAGTTTCAGCTCAAAATACTCCATAGATCATTTATTATATCATTTTGGAAATGCCTATTTTTAGTGGAAGCAGAAACACGCTGTTTTTTTGGGCCTGTCTCTTTAAATGCAAATTATTTGCTGCTCCCCTCCCCCTTTTCCAGAATAGAGCTGCGCCTTTACAGCACGGACCTGCTAAAAACATCTGTTTTGGTTCTGATTATCATGTTTATCATGCTGAAATCATGCGTTTTAAACCATATGAGTTTAAACTTCTGCTATACAGTTTTCTGAGTGCACTCGTACAGAAAGCGGCTGTCACAGCATGTGAGTACTAAACCGAGTTATCATTCACACACAAGTTTATGTTAAAAACACACATGAGTTACAAAAACAGTCGGTTATGTCTGTGGAGGTAAACTGCTGGGAAATAAATCGCTTGTTTATTTTATATCTGTGTGGCAGCAGCGTAATATTCAGTAAATAAATCAATAAATTCACTGCTTTTTTGTCTCCTCTGAGGCTGGGACTCTAATTAAGAAAAAATTCTTTAACTTTTTAACTTAAAAGGGTCTTTTCTGTTCAGTGATTCTTTTTCAAAACTGCGTCACGGCATTTGCTGCTGTATCAATACAGAAGCATCCGTTTCGATACACGTATCAGCAAGGAGCACAGCCCTATTAAAAGCCGTGTTCCATGTGCTCCTTTTATACTTTGAGCACCTGCCCCTTCAAAGGTCTCTGCACGACCCTGCTGAAAGTGCAAATCACGGAAATAGCGAGAAGTTGCAGTTAAGTCATTCAATGGGAACCGCTAGAGGATTCAAGCTCAAACTCCATTCACTAGCAAAAACCAGATCCAAAGAGCCATTCATTTTCTAATTTCGACATCACTTGTAATAACGGAGCTTTTCGGAAATCCGAATCAGTTAAACCATTGCGTCGCATCCCTGCTGAAAAAAACAATAGACACCATCACAAAATATGTAGTGGTTTTACTGGTTATAATGGGAATTGTATTGGTTTTAATGGAAACTGTAATGGACCCTGTGCGTCTCTGGTAAATTGCTCACCTTATATTGGTGGCTTGTTAAAACCAGTCAATCCTAATGGAATATGTCCCAAAACACACACAAAAAACATGTTTTAATGGTTTTAATGTTAACGTTGATGGTTTGTAATGGTATTTGTAGTGGAAACCATTAGAATTTTTGGTTCTATTGTTTTTTTCAGCAGGGATTGTTTCAAAGCGCTCCAATCAGATCGTGTATCGTGAATCATTTGATTCAAATCTAAACTTCGGAGCAGGTTCGCAAATCGTCTGGATGGGACAAAAATATGACCCATGTAAAAAATGAATGTACATTGAGGTTAGAGCGCGCACACACTGATTTCTGAACCCCCCTCAGTATTTAATTCTGGAACCGGGCCTGGATACAACTGTGTTTGAGCGGTTTTCATTATCAGTAGCTCATATAAGTGATCGCATGGAGTTTTATGTGGCAGTAGGCTATGCTTCAAAGTCGGAAAAAAGCAGGATATTTGTTAATTTCCTCCGTGAAAGTCTCTGTACAGTTAGAGTAAACATTAATGCACACTTATGGGTTTCCTCCGTGCATCTGTTGATTTCATCTCGTGTGAATTATTAGGTTTTATTTAGTGTGAATCTCCGGTTTCAACAGCTCTGATAAGTACTAAACAAAGTGATGCAGCCGGCTAATGTATTTTAATAAAAACATAAAACATTAGCCGCTTTCACACATAGGCAGACTTTACTGTTAAATTACCGGTAAATTACCGTTAAGAGATCATGTGTGAACAGGACCTTTTCAAAAATACCGGTAAATTTGTTCTGGCAATTTACCAGTAAGGGAAGTTGTAACATTACCAGTAAATTACCGGTATGATGCTGTGTGTGAACGCAGAACTACATTACCGGTATGAGCACGTACGAGTTCAGAATGCAAAACAAGGTAAGACAAACAAACGAACAAAAATTACAATGGTATGAGGAGACTAGGGCTAGTTGTCACACTTTTTGCTACAGTGAATATTCCTCGGCTAGAAATTCTTGGCTACAAAAACGGGATCATTTCAATAAAATCCTTGTTTCTTTTTTTTTTTTTTTTTGTTCATTTAAATATCATAACCAGTTATAGCCATTTTCTCCTAAAACATCCCAGTACATTTGAATTCAGACATTGAAAACGTTATAAATGATCAAATTAAGCCACTGAATTTTTTTAAGCCATTAAATATTTGTAACACACTTTTGAACAAATCAATACAAAATATTTTTTTTCTAGGCCTTAAATTACGCTTTTGACATTCCGTGATATTTCCAGGACCATGGAAAACCTGATTTCCCTGATATGATTTATTACAGTAACATATTTTGTAGGATTTTTGGTTATCGAAACTATTATACCTGTGAGGGTGGAGCTGCCAGGAGCTCCTAATCTAGATTGATTGATTTTTAATCTTAATCTTAATTTTAATCTTCATTGCATGAATAGAACAACAGGTTACATCAGTAGTATTTTTGCATGAACTGCACTGCCAAACAGAGGAGCAGCGATAGCAAAGCAAGACTTTTGGTGGCACAGCCGCTCATGCAGGGTGCAGACGGGATGACACTGAGGTCAGGAATCAGCCCTGTGTTGCGTGATATGTTATTCTGGAAAAAAACACAAAGAACATAGTTAACAACTTACAAAAACAAGAGATTGATGTATGTTGTGGAGGTGTGGATACTTACCAATGAATCAGCAATTATGACGAGCTGGTCGATTCTCTTCAGTGTTTGTTGGTATTGATTGATAGACGTGTCATTCCAGATTTTGTTGGACATCAAGTTGAGCCAGTTACTGCAATTATCAGATAAAAAGCCATGGTCATTATTAGGGCTAAATGCATTCATGGGTGACCTTTAAATGATGCTTGTGTTTATAAGTGGATTACTTTGCATTTGGCGTTCCCATCTCAGATCTTAAAGTTGTTGTATTGGGGAAACTCATACAGCCGCTCAGATTCATCGCTGGATAGTAGAAGAGGAAGGCCAAACACATCTCATCTGAAGTTGAGAGCCCCCCCTGTGGGCAGCCAAAAAAATTACATTTTAATGTATTTAATGCATAAAGAAAAGTTATTATATTTGTATAAAATACTAACCCATGTGAGTGTGCTGCGGTTTTCAGTGTTATAAGTGCACTCCACCAGCAATTTGTCACCCTGGAAGGCGAAAAAGACCTTTATTTGTCTGAATATTAATAATTATGTACTGATAAACAAACTTTTAAGTTAAGTTTTTAGCTTGGATAACATATCAGTGTGATGTATGGTATTGTGCAGTGCATATACCCTGTTTGATACAGTATTTATGCTTGAAATCACTGTAAACTAAACAGCACTGCAAGTTGTTCAATGATTCAAATCATTTCACACTTACCAACTTCACTGTCTTAGTTTTGCCCAAGTTCATCACGTCCTGGTATTCAAAATCGTAGTTTTCATCCACAGCTAAGAAATCAATCTGTTTCCCCCCTCTGAAATAGACAACAGCCTGCACATTTAAAGGAATAGTTCACCCAAAAATAATAATTTGCTGAAAATGTACTCCCTCTCAGACCATCCAAGATGAAGATGAGTTTGTTTCTTCATGGGAGCAGATTTGGAGAGATTTAGCATTACATCAGTTGCTCACCAATGGATGCTCTGCAGTGAATGGGTGCCGTTCATTGGATTGCACTCTTAAATCACATTAAAGGTACATCGATTGTGTCTCATAAACTCAGCATGAGCTTTGAGGTTTTTGTTGTCGTTGTGGTACAAGGAAACGGTTTGTTCTTTTCTGTATTGTTCTTTTCATCTAATAGCAGTGTAAGTTATGTGCTATAGTTCAAGTCATATGATAGCTGTGTGAGGAACAGACTGAAATTTAAGTCAGTATTAACAGCTGATCTTTTCCGCCAAAGCACACAAGAGCCATATTTGCTTACATGCCATATACGAGTCATATATGTTTGATATATTTACATACGAGTTATTTAAATTGTATTAATGTATACAGGTATACGGTTCATGCATTTCTTCGAATCCATGGCCTTGGCATTGCTAGCACCATGCTCAATTGTTTGAGCTAAAGGAATATACGTATGTGTATATTGATATATGATGCTATTCTGTGTTGCCAGTTTTTTCTTTCATTGACTGTAAAGTGAGCTATGAAAATTATGAATCTTATCATTAATATTAATATTAAATGGACTGCTTTTATGGTACTTTGTGTCATTAGTAAAATGAGAAAAACACTGGCACACTGCTAGCTGTTCCAATTTAATAATAATAATACTACTTCTAATAATAATTTATTATTATTAGGAAAAAACGGCATGAACTTTTTGCTTAAAATCTTTGGTTTTACACATAAGAAAGAAAAGCACAGGTTTGGAATGACAGGAGTGTGAATACTATCAATTTTATTTTTGGGTGAACACTTTTGGAGAGTCATCGGTCAAAAACATTTACCTGAAGTGACCGACTCGCACCTTCCGTCCAGCCAAGTGTGTGTGCAGCATCACAGAGAACACCTGAAGATCATGTGGCGTCTCCAGAACCTGTAGAGCACAGAACACAACAGATCATCCAGTCGTCTGCTGGATCTGATTGTGAGAGTGTGAGTAGATCAACATACACACAAACCTCTGGAATATAAGCAGTGTCACACATGCCGTACGTGAGGAAGGATTTGGCTTTGGGTGGGATGGCGTACCAAGGAGCTATAACAAGCCCTGTCCCCAAAACAGCTGCATCGTGCTGACGGAGTTCAGGTGTGTAATAGAATCGCAGACCTGAGTTATCAACTCGATCTGTGCAGGGAAGAAAGTATTGTTTTATCACATCAAAAGACCTGAAATATGCATTACAGTGTGATATTTTACATTGTAACCCGCTGCTGACTGACCTGCACTTTTATTGAGGTTGTTGTAATGCACTTCAAGCCTGTAGAAAAAATCACCAACATTTCCTCCAATTGGAAGTCCTGCCACTTCAGGGAATTCAAACGCCTGAGCGAAAAGGACATGAAACCGAAATATTTTTTGATCACTCATAGAACGCACAAATCGTAAGTCATTTCAACCAAGATTTAAATTAATCATTTTAAAAGTATACTAATAACCAAGAAATGAAATGTATGATTTCTGATGCACTAACCCCTCCACCAACTCCCCACACCGCAATGGTCTCCATACACAAGTTGGTTCTGAACGATGTGTAACACTCTGCCTCAAACGGCTCCGTCACACTTTGAGGGCAGCGGTACAACAGCAGATGATGCACGAGGTCAAAGTTTGTGATCACCGGCTCAATCTGGACATAATGAAAATAAGTTGGGAATGAAGATGACAGATCATTGGATAGATCAGGATAGATAGTGTGTGTGAAGTTCATAGACTCACTTACGCGATAAATGTGCTGTTTGCGATCAAATGTCGGGGCTCTCATGATCTTGCAGTGATAGTGGGTTTGTTTGGCTGGTACAGTGAACTGAAATGATTGTTAATGTAATCAACATGTAAAGTGAAAGTTCCCACATTAGGCATTTTAACTCAAAGAGCATCATGGGGGAATTACATTTACAAATGAATAGCAACCACTGATAGTGTCGTTGACATGTTTTTGCTGCATTCTATGTCGTTTTAGCACCAGTCCAATAAATTAGGACAGATGTTTTTGCAAATATTACTAATATAATCATTACTGTAACTCAAAGTAGAGTAGGCACTAGCAATGGCAAGGCCATGGATTCGATTCCCAGGGTTCAAATAAAATGTGCTAATCTCACCTTAAAATGAAAATTTGATGTAGATGAGTTTGTTTCATCATCACACAGGTTTTGAGAAATTTAGCATTACCAATGGATCGTCTGCAGTGAATGGGAGCCGTCAGAAACCGCCGATAAAAACATCACAGTAATCCACACGACTCCAGTCCGTCAATGAACGTCCTCTGAAGCGAAAGTCTGAGTGTTTGCAAGAAACAAATTCACCAAAGTTTTTATCAGCTGTTGGGACTCTCATTCTGACGGCACCCATTCACTGCAGAGCATCCAATGATGAGCAAGTGATGTAGTGCTAAATTTCTCCAAATCTGTTCCGATGAAGAAACAATCTCTTGGATGGCCTGAGGATGAGTAAAATTGAATCACATTTTCATTTTTGGGTGAACTATTCCATTAATTCACTCTTACAGGTGTAGTCTAAATTTTTTACCATATTTTTTTTCTTAATAACTGAAACACCTTATCCTAACCTGATACAGCGCAACAAGTACATTTTCTGTTCTCACTGAAAACTAAAATTCTGCTAACACAGTCACAGTCAGAGGGAACGTATTTGTGCACAAATGTTATATCGTATTTGTGCTATATTATGCATTAATACATAATGCACAACATGTTTAATAGCTGGATTTGTATCTCCAAAATTAACATTAATGCAAAATGTTAACAGCTTGGTAGGACAAATATTAACTTTAACATGTAAGACTGCGCGTCTCTTTATTCGTCACACCAAGTTAGAATGTATTATTAAAAGCTTAAATAATAAATTGGCTATTTTCTGTTTAATGAAATTGACTAAAGTAAATAAGGCAAAACAAAAAATAAAAATCCTTCTTACATTGACCATAGTCATGTCGAAATACTTGCTGTTTGGAGGGTTGACCCGAGGCATGTACTTCAACAGGTTCAGCTCCTTCGTGCCCCTTCGGGTGCTGTGGTACGTGATGTCATCATTCTGTCCATATATCATGCAATAAAACAAAAGCCAATCATTTATAGGCATTCAAAAACACCTGATCTGCAGATACCAGCTGGAAAATCTGAACCTTTAGCTATTAGTTCTGATCTAGACTTTCAGGGTTTCTGAGTCCATTCTGTTTAAGGGGTTTCAAGTACAATTGAGGTCAGTACAGACGTCCTGGTCCCAGTGTGTCTAACATTGTGTGGATTCCCAGTATGAGAGTAAAAGCTACCTGAAAGGGTTTTATCAATGCCATAGTTCCTCTTCTCAACATTGTTTTCTGGCTCAAACTACTAAGTGCTACACAATAAAAGGGGAGAGTGAAACTGATGGTGTTGGAACTACTTTTCTTTGTAGCTGCGTCACAATTTCTAGATTGCACACATTCCTTGGGTGTAATTCTGCGGAAAACTGGATATCAAATTCAGTAAGCAGGTGTTCTGTTTATCTTCAGACCAGTTCCAGGAACAAACGGTACATTTATTCAACCTGTTCACTGTAGGTGTCAAGTAGGAAGTGTTACGACATTATTTGTTGTGGGTCATGGAATAACATATTTGTTCAACAACCCAAACCTTAATCTTATCTATCTATAAAAATGGTCAATTGTAGGTTGATATTATTGTTAAAGTCTCTAATCCTAACCGTTCTCCAATCCTCACAATTTTTTGTTAATGGGGTCTTTGAAAAAAAATCTTTTACCCCAAAAATGACTGACCGCAACCTTTTTAACGGTAGTGTGGGAATGTTGTTCTAGGACTCACAGTGATGGGCAAGTCATTTTCATCACAAGCCTCGATGGATCTCTGAAACTTCATGACTGTTTTCCCATCAGACTCGGTCAGAGACAGGAGTTTGTAGTTCTGTTGCTGGTCAACCACAGGCATTGAGTTTCCCCCAGCATGACGGTCCTGAACAACATTAATGATAAATTGTGTATATTTTTATTCATACCAACATATGCTTGTGTGATATGTTCTACATCATTTGTTTACACATAACTGGAAATTACTGGTTAAAAAGGCCAGAACACACACACACTCATCAAGAATGTTTTACAGTATTTCATGCAGTATCCGGATAATCATTTTAATGTCTAGTATATTACAAAATAGCTTGAAGCACCTTCACAGATTGAAATAAAATATCAACTTCTAAATGATCTTACAATGCAACCCAATTATAAGTCAATTTTTCGAAAATGTAGATTTATACATAATCGAAGCTGATAATATAGCTTTTTCCATTGATGTGTGGTTTGTTAGAATAGGACAATATTTGGCCGAGATACAACTTTGAAAATCTGGAATCTGAGGATGCAAAAAATCAAAATATTGACAAAATCGCCTTTAAAGTTGTCCAAGTGAAGTTCTTAGCAATGCATATTACTAATCAAAAATGAAGTTTTTATATATTTACGGTAGGAAATTATCAAACAAAATATCTTCATGGAACGGACTTTACTTAACTATATCTAATGATTTTGCATAAAAAAAATCTATAAGTTGACCCATACCAATGCATTTTTGCTATTGCTACAATATACCCCCAGGCGCTTAGACTGTTTTTGGTGCTCCAGGTCACACTATTGATAAGAATAAAGAGCAGACCCTTCAAAGAAATATAATTGTTATAATTCCACTGTAGTGACTTTGAATTTTTTATCAGCACAGTCTTTGACTTACCTACCGGAAGTTCGCCTTCAGTCTACTCGCTCCATGACGTAATCAGCTCCAGTTCCTCCTTTGGCTGAAGCCCAAACCGCCCAGCGCTGGTGTTTACAGTGGCTCGACAAATGGTGCCCTGGATCTCATCAATCCCCACTTCAGCCATCACCTTGTGCTTCGGGGTCCAGTGTTCAGAGACAGGCATAAGAGTTTCTCTCCTGAGCCCGGACCCTGGACTGAAAGCAAGAGCGGGACAAGATGATAATGTGCCCCTGTTTTCCTGTACATCTGACAAACTGTTCTTGTAATGCTTTTGGTAGAGGGCATTGACGGAAACACTGCTCCCTTTCCTGCTGGTTCCTGTTTGTCCACATGCTATTGGGAAGCCTCGTTTTCTGTCTCGACTACCCCCCCCACCACCCGAGTCTCAGTCCTCCTCCTATCACTCCTCTCTGGTGAATCAGGTTCCACATCACCTGATGTTACAGTATTATTTTAAAACACAACATCATTATTATTAGAAAGGAATGTTGAGATGAACTCAACAAAAAGGGAGAAGAAATGTGTTCAAATCGTAATGTTTACAGTGGAATTAAAGCCTCTCTTTTTATGATTGTCAAAAAATACATTTTTGTTGAATTTTGATGGACCAACCAAATTTATGTGAACAAATATAATGGCATATTATTATTTGCAATTTAAATTTAATTTAATATAATATCATTTAATCAGAATAGTGGCTAGAGTATTTTTGGCCACCTACTGTTGTACTAATTGTTGTACTGTTGTACTACACCTACTAATGTGCACTAGAGACTAATGTTTTAGTGAACGGATCTAAAAGATTCGAGTCATTAAAATCCTCATAAACTCGAGAACCGAATCAGTCAGATTTGTGAACGAATCATTCAGACCACTTTTTTGAAATGGCGGGTCAACACAGAAATGATCTGACTAAAAGCATAGTTACTTCTTTTACAAATCGCAAATAACTGCCTCTCTCACTAAATTAGGTCTGTTCCTCACACAAAGTTATCGCATGACTTAGGACAGAAGGCTTGAAACAAAAAGCACGATTCAAAAGGACTACTTTAATTATCATTTTAATAGTGTTTTTTTTCGTCATTGTGAAGCTTGACAGAACCAGTCCAGGATATCCAGAATATTCAAGCACAGAAGGAAAAAAAAAGAATGACAGATTTCTAACTGCAAATGTAAGTAAATGATGAATGAATTTTGTTTTTTGAGTAAACTATTCAAGCAAGCAGTCGATCATCTTATCTGTTGACACACTGCGTAACACTAAATCAACTGGAAATAATACATCTGTATTTTAAATAATAATAAATAGGCCGATTATAATTATTGTTATAATAAATATTAAAACAATTCAATATAATATAATTCACATTTCAAAATACCAATCAAAATACCATATTTACCAATTGAAGGTTGGAATATTCTGAATCATGCTGTCAACGTGATTCTTTCATATAAACTTGTTTAAAGGTTTTTATATTGTAGAAGACAAGTCAAGCAAGGAAAGTAAAGTGTAAAGTCCATTTCCATCTAAAGATTTGTTCAATTAAAAGAAGTAGTTACATATTATAACTTGCTCAATTTTCTGTCCCTGTGATCCAGGAGATTTGCTCTGTTAAAATGATTGGCATTTAATCAGACAATGAAAGAACAATAGGTTACATCAGTAGCATTTTGCATTAATGTTTCATAAGGATGCCCACTGCACTGCCAAACAGAGGAGCAGCGATAGCAAAGCAAGACTTTTTGTGGCACAGCCGCTCATGCAGGGTGCAGACGGGATGACACTGAGGTCAGGAAGTGTCCCTTTATTGTGTGATCCGTTGTTCTGGAAATACACATGCAAAAGAGCATCAGGTAAACACAGCTGTAGTCCGAGCAGAAGCAGTTACGTTTGAAAGCTTCATATTCTGGAGGAGTGGACACTTACATTTGAGTTTGTGACCACGACGAGCTGGTCGATTCTCTTCAGTGTTTGTTGGTATTGATTGATAGACGTGTCATTCCAAGTCTTCGTGAACATCATATAGAGCCAGGTACTGCAAAATTATCAATTAAATGGCACATTACCATTATGGCAAATTCTAAGAGCTAAATATATTAAAAATCAGGGTTTTCAGTTAGATTACACTAGATCTGTTGCTCCCATTGCAGATCCTAAAGATGTTACATCAGGGAAGCTCACACAGCTGCTCAGATTCATCGCTGGATAGTAGAAGAGGAAGGCCAAACACATCTCATCTGAAGTTGAGAACCCCCCCTGTGCGCAGATAAAGGGAGACACATCCATAATCTTTCCTCTATATTTTAACGATTAGATAAATCGAGCGCTGTAGGAATGATGTATTCCAGTTCCAGTTTGAAAGTCAGTTTTGAATGGGTTTTTGGTTCAATGCCTGAAATAAGGTCTGTGCTGAAGTTATTTTCACGTTTTATTCTACGACATAAAATACATCCGTAATACACCCGTACAGTTTTTTTAAGCTTTTACTTGTATTGAAGAAGGCAGTTGCTAGGAAGTGGACTACAGAGGTTTTTGGGGACCTTAAACATCATCATGGTGAACAGGTAAACTCATCTACTCGCTAGTCCTTTTTTCAGCCTCATTGTGTTTATAATCACACTCTTAGGGGAAAATATGGACTAAAAGAGTTGACTGAAGCTTAAAGGTGTAACAGGTGATTGTCTTCAGAAACATTTTTTGTTATGCTGGTTGAAAGTTTCTTCACATCCCGATAGCAATCATTAAGTTAAGTTGTCAATGAGTTATCTGTATTTGTATATTCTGTGGAAGGCGTAGGACCAAGAAATTTTCGTCCAATCAAAATGCTCGGTCCGAGCGTTTTAATTGGCTTTCCTAACTGCCTGTCAACATATGTATTTGTATACCTCTGCGCACCCTGTTCGCGCAGACAGGATACGTCATCAGCGCGTTCACGCACGCTGTGCAGACAGAGCGAGAATGACAGACAAACATCAACAACCCGATCTTCCTTCATGGGATTGTAGTACTTTTACTAACTGTACTATAAAGCTTTCTCACTGGTGAATGACACATGATATAGCCCAGCAGTTCCCAATTCCAGTCCTCTTGCAGGGGAAGCAGGGGAAATCTGTTGAAGTTTACTTCACTTCGGAATATTCATTCACGGATTTGTGCTGCGCAGTGTCTTCACACACAGACGAAACTTACTAGAGAAGTGTGACATGATATACCTCTGTAAATAAATACTTAAATTCACGTCTCGCACACTTTAATGGAACATATACGCTCGCTTCGAACTGGAATCATGGCGGAATATCCGGTGATGTACACTTCGCAGGGCACTCACGGTCGAATAGAACAACCGTCGCACGTGATAAGAGATACATATGAAATCTGCAGAGCAGGAGGGCGCGAGGATTGGAATTGGGAACTGCTGATGTAGCCTATTGTAATGTTGTCTCTGGTGTTCTGATCTGTGAGCGTAAATGCATTCAGAGGGTGTGGCTTTGGATGGCGATTGCAGGGAGGGTGGGACGTTCGCTTTCAGTGCTATCAGGCTAAAGTTAGCATTTTTCGTGATCTCCTACTGCACCTTTAATGGCGGTGATGTACAAGTCATGCAAACGTGGTGTAGTACGTTTGCATTTAGGCTTAAAAATGCATGAACTTTCATTTGTGAAGATTATCATAAGGAACAAAAAGTGTAAGAATCGAAACTTTTGCCGGCCACAGAGCTTATTTTCTGCAATAACCAAAAAGTCAATGGAAAAATCCTATTGGGAATTTGTCAAGGGAACCAGGGTGATGTGAACTTTTTGTTTGGCCCACAAATGTCATCAGTGCAGCACTCTATGCATTGTTTTCTGTATTTTTACTGGGCAGCCAACAGGACAATACAGGAGAAGTGCAGGGAACAGGACCAGGAAGATTCATACACATCAAGAACATATGAAAACATACTTGCACCCAACACTCTGACCACATTTAATATAATGAAGAGCAGTCAAATTTGAAGATACATGCCATTAAACAAAAGACAATATGAGTCTCTGTGTAACTGTACCAACCCATGTGAGTGTGCTGCGGTTTTCAGTATTATAGGTGCACTCCACCAGCAATTTGTCACCCTGAAAGACCAAAAAGTTTCTTTATTTCACTTATTGCCAATAATTAAATACTAAAATATATATAGACTAATATATAAATGTGCCATTTGGTATTGTCCTGTACGTATATTTGATATTTATGCTTGAAAACCCTGTAAGCTTAACAGCATCGTAACCTTTTCAAACCTTTTAGCACTTACCAACTTCACTGGCTTAGTTTTACCCAAGTTTGTCACTTCCTGATATTCAAAATCATAGTTTTCATCCGCAGCTAGAAGATCGATCTGTTTTCCCCCTCTGAAGAGGATAAGAATTTACAAATAATAATAACAATAATAATTCTTTGCAGTAACTAAAGGTTATGAACCACAGAAGAAAGAAATGCACACAGGTTTACCTGGAGTGACCGACTCGCACCTTCCGTCCAGCCAAGTGTGTGTGCAGCATCACAGAGAACACCTGAAGATCATGTGGCGTCTCCAGAACCTGTAGAGCACAGAACACAACAGATCATCCAGTCGTCTGCTGGATCTGATCGTGAGAGTGTGAGTAGATCAACATACACACAAACCTCTGGAATATAAGCAGTGTCACACATGCCGTACGTGAGGAAGGATTTGGCTTTGGGTGGGATGGCGTACCCAGGGGCCACCGCAAGACCTGTCATCAGAACAGCTGCATCGTGCTGACGGAGTTCAGGTGTGTAATAGAATCGCAGACCTGAGTTATCAACTCGATCTGTGCA
Organism: Sinocyclocheilus anophthalmus; assembly: GCA_018155175.1. Classification (NCBI taxonomy): domain Eukaryota; kingdom Metazoa; phylum Chordata; class Actinopteri; order Cypriniformes; family Cyprinidae; genus Sinocyclocheilus; species Sinocyclocheilus anophthalmus. The sequence continues at coordinate 229,212 of JADLZN010007504.1, forward strand.
GGGAAGAAAGTATTGTTTTATCGCATCAAAAGACCTGAAATATTCATTACAGTGTGATATTTTACATTGTAACCCGCTGCTGACTGACCTGCACTTTTATTGAGGTTGTTGTAATGCACTTCAAGCCTGTAGAAAAAATCTTCAACATTTCCTCCAATTGGAAGTCCTGCCACTTCAGGGAATTCAAAAGCCTTGAAAAATGTAATTTAATTGAAAAGCTAATCAGTAATTTTACCTCATTAAGAAAGTTTTACATATAAATAGGCAAACTTTTTCAAAATTTCAATAGGCCTAATAAAGTATCATTGCTAAAAAAAAGCTGAAAATGAATTATCCTCGTGAGGAGGATCTTTTCAGTGAATCAGTTTAGAAAACGTCTCTGAATGATTCACTTAAGAATCAAACTGATCCGATTCTTGATTTTAACGATATGGTTAACCATTTCTTGAAGTAATTAATGGCTTAAATTTGGTTGTTTCTCACATGAAAATGCTTTAAACCCCAGGCACAGGAGATACTAACCCCTCCACCAACTCCCCACACAGCCACGGTCTCCATACACTCTCTATCCACCCCAGTGTAACACTCCGCCTCAAGCGGCTCCGTCACAGTCAGAGGGCAGCGGTACAGCAGCAGATGATGCACAAGGTCAAGGTTTGTGATCACCGGCTCAATCTGGACATAATGAAAGTAAGTCGAATATTATCATGACTGACAGATTGTTATGTGGTGTGAAGTTCATAGACTCACTTACGCGATAAATGTGCTGTTTGCGATCAAATGTCGGGGCTCTCATGATCTTGCAGTGATAGTGGGTTTGTTTGGCTGGTACAGTGAACTGAAATGATTGTAAATGTAATCAACATGTAAAGTGAAAGTATACACTCACTAGAACTTTGAAGAGATTATCTTTGCCTTCACTACTATTCAAAAATAGGCTGATATCAGTAAGAATTTTTTTCAACAACTTTTCTTCAACAAGGAAACATTAAATTGACCAAAGGTTACAGTAACGGCCATTAAAAGTTGCAAAAGATTTTTATTTCAAATAAAGAGTTTCTCTTGAAATTGCTGTTCGAAACAAGTGTCACTGTTTCAATGATAATAAGACAGGTTCTTCAGCAGCAAATCATCAATTAGAATGATTCTGAAGTGCTCATGTGTCTCTGAAGACTGGTATAATGGCTGCTGAAATTCAGCTTTCCCTAACCAGGAATCATATTTCCAGTTTTTCAATAGATTAAATAAAAATATTGATTTAATTTTCAAATACCGAAATATAAGTATTTAAATGGGTAATAATACTCACAACATGCGGTTGATTCAAAAATGGTTTTTCGTTACTCCACAAATGGTTTGACTTGGTAAGCATAAGAGAAAAAAAATTGTTTAAGAAACATTTTAATGTTTAAAAAACATAAAAAAGGAACCCCAAACCTTTGTGCAGTAGTCTATATTCAAAACATACATTGCAACATATGCGCAAATAAATATTATGTAATAAATTCTTAATAATCTGATTTTTTGGCATCATTTTTTGCATATTAAATAGCAGGAAATGTCAGGAACAGAAAATTGGTTTTACAGACAGAACAGCAAATCAACAAAGTAAAAATCTTTCTTACATTGACCATAGTTATGTCAAAAAAGTTGCTGTTTGGAGGGTTGACCCGAGGCATGTACTTCAACAGGTTCAGCTCCTTCGTGCCCCTTCGGGTGCTGTGGTACGTGATGTCATCATTCTGTCCATATGCATAGATCAGCTTCATGGGGAGATTCTGATAAATAAAAATAAACACTTTTACTTGATCTTTTATTTGAAATGAGAAGCTCTTTAGCCACATGCACACTGCAGCTAAATGCGGTTGTCAGTCATAAAAGTTTGCAGTGTGTATGTGGCCAATTATAACTAATTTTTAGCTATTTTTGATCTAGAATTTCAGTTTTTAGCCCAACTAAAGACTATTTGTCAATGTTTTCAGTTTGTAAGGAAGGTTTTTTTCTGCAAGCTTGCCAGCCACGATTTCCACCCACCTTTGACAAAAGGGCAGCCCATGTTTGTGTCAGAGAGGGGTTCTCCGAAATGCCCTGATCCCAGTGGACTACATGGTTTTGGATTTATTGTGTACATTGTGCCGTTGTTGTTTTGTAATGGCCATTAGCCTGGACTGATTAACAGGTTCACGGTATATCGCCTGCTTTGAAAAAAATCCGGTGAATGAACGTAACGCGGTCCTGAGAATCAAGGAACTACGGTTGCGCTCGTGACGCTTATGAGGAATCTGTTTATGATACTGAAGCCTGATTTGTTACAGTTGTGAACCCAAATGGCGCTTAAACCCGCCAAAAGGGGAAGCGCAACCACTAGTATAAGTCGGCTCTGAGCGCATGTTGTCCAGAATCCCTTTTGGACTGAAGTGAAGTTCTCCTTCGCGTGAAGCCTTATAGCGCTGGCGCCTAAGCAACGCTTTCGGTCTCTTATCTCATGGATACGAGGTTAAGCCTAGTAACCGCTTTCCCCCCTATTGCGTTCCCTTTCGAACCGTCCCAGGTTGTTGTCTATAACATTCGTGATAGTTTTTGAGTGTATTTGATTTGATCCCCAGCGGGTAACTCGCTGTTCGTTTCCCCCTTGGATATCGGAGCCTTTTATGTATTTATTGCGGCTCTGTTGGAGATACAAGATGCCCGAACCCCTCGTTTGTGTTTGTTGAAGCGGCCATTTGAGGCGTCAACATACCTCTTAAGAGCCCGAACCAGGGCAGAGTGGAGTAGGCCCACACCCTGCTCACCTTAATTGGGGAGTGCTAAGAGGTGATGACTTCGTGATCTGAATGTGGGAGTGGAGAGGCCCCACCCATTTTTGGAAAATAGTGCGTGTCTAGGGTTGTATTTGTTGTTTTTATGACTCTACTAATCATTAGTGCCACACTAAGACAGGAAGCACTGATAAAACTACTTGACTGTTTTTCTGTTTTTTATTTTTTTTCTTTTTTTTTTTTTCTGTAACGCTAAAGCCTGAAGGGGCGGTCTAAGCGACAGGGGCCACAAGTCAGCAATGGAGCACTTTCGCCGTGATGGCTGCCACATATACTTTGAGCGTGGAAGGGGTGCGCCCCTTATCCAGCAGCTGTTGTAGAAAGGTTAACACGTAGGACATGTCGCACGATGACGGGTCCTGGTTCCGTGCTGCACACCAGTCAGAGAAGACTCCCCTTTTTCCCTTCTTCCGTTCCTTTTTCCCCCCCCTCCTTTTTTATTTTTTTTTTTTCCCTTTTTTCTTTTTCCCCCCCCCTGACATCTTAAGGATGCAAAGACGTCTTTGTAGACACCCGGGCCTCTAGCCTCTAAAATGGTATTAGTTACACTCACAGGGAGCTGCAAAGGCTCCCGTCGAGGGGCTAAACATGAAGGCTCCACAGCATTGTGACACAAATACTACTGTTGCAAATATTCTGTATGTTGCTTAAAAACATAGGCGTAATTTGCGGGTGGGACGGGTGGGACAAGTCCCCACCCCTTCTTGCCAGGGTCGATATTGTCCCTACTCCCCCCACCCCCCAGTACTTTTGAAATTAGTTGAGAAAATATATTGCGGGAAGGTATTGTATTAAAGGGAAAACAAGAGACAAAAACTCATGTTTCATAATTAATTATGCTGATACAAACAACAACATTATTCCCCAATAATTTGACTCTATGATGAATAAATCATAATAAAACGACGTGATTGACAGCTGTCGCTTTTTTTTTCGTTAAGTCACCCCCCCGGTCAGGCTTAGAATTTGCCCTATTTTTAAATGGAGAGCTTCCTTGTGCTAAGTCCTGCCCTCTACTAAAGATTTTTCTAGTAACTAGTCGCACGTTATATTAAATTGATTAATATAATAATAATATATTAACCATACTTCAATATAGGCTATAGGCAGACGTATTAGGCTAGACTAGAGCCTATTCCGCTCTCAAGCTTGCACATAAAGCAATTGCCTCAAAGCACCGACAAAGTGATTATGAACGTGTCAGGGGAAAATAAGACATTTTAATTATTTATTAATAAACAAGTGCTTTCTGAGTCAGTGTCGGGTGCAAACATGAGGTTGCCGAACGCTGACACTGACTCGCCATCTCCACATGGACGTGCCTTTAATAGAAATGCACCTTTCATACGGACTACAAAATTAAAGAATATTACAAATTACCTTATATTTATTTTATTTTCATATAAAAATTATAATGACCTGTTCTGGTTATATTTACTATTAATTGCAGAAGGTGCGCTCAGCAAAAATGACGCAAATATAGATGGTTTTCACGCTTAAGTAAAAGACCGCTTCTTAAACCAGAGAAAATGAATATGTTGGTATTCTTGTGGGGAAAAAAACAAAACATGCAAGCACTGTCACCGGCAGCAAGTTTAGTTTTACTTTTCTTTTTTTGTTTTCATTTTGAAAAGCTTGTTATATTTGCTGTTTACCTCATGTTATGCTATGGAGGCTCTCTCTTTTTTCTTTCTTTTTTTGATTCCTCAGTGTTTGCTAAAAGTTCTGTAATTTATTAGTCATTATATCTGCCATGCAAATCGTTTCGTTTGTGTACTAATTGGTTTCGTAATCTAGTTTGCTAATGAATCTTTTAAACGCTTGTATGTGGTTGGCTCATTTAAAGACTTACACCCTAATGATGCATCTTTTTTTTTTTTGGTCTGTTAAAGGTGTAATTAGGTGTATAGATGTAAGCTAATTTAACTTAGACAATTATTTTTATTGTTGTAAAACCTAACAGATCGTGACCCACGAAAGTGCCCAACAGCTCCCCAACGCCGGATTATAACATGGTAAAGAGGAACTCCATTCACAAAATTCAAATCACAAATAATACTACTGATGAAAAAAACAGGTTGAATGTTAACCACTTTCGTTACCATATAACTATAAACATTGATAAAAGTTCATCAGCATGCATTGATTAATACCATGTTGTAGTGCAAAAAAAAAAACGCAACAACTGAGAAGTGACATCGCAAGAGAGCGACCAGTGGGAAGAATGAGTCTGGAGCGCTGAATTGCCCATCTCCCTCTGTCAATGATATAGCACCCCCTCGGCACCTGCGTTCATAATTCTCTGGCGCTGTCCCTGGTACATCGATGTATTTTTGAAAAGCAAATATTAAGTTTGTCCAACTCTAAACCCAGTCCCCAAGTAAATTAGGTTATTAAATAAAAAACTAGCAAAACGAGTTGCGCGGTGTCCCCACCACTTTTCAAAGCAAAGTTACGCCACTGCTTAAAAATAAAATATAGTATATTCAATGGGAGGAAAAGTTGTTTTTTACAGACATAACACATTTTAGAACTGTAACCGGAATACCATGATACCGTAAAACTGTGATATTTTTGCTTAAGGTCAAAATACGGTCAAAATCTCATACTGGCCCATGCCTAAATGCCATAGTTCCACCATCATTGTTTTCTGGATAAAACGGCATCTTACAAACAATGAAAGGTGAGGGTTACATTGCTGGTGTTGAATTACTTTCCCTTTGTTTAGAGTATTTAAAAACAATGGTTAAGCAGGCTCACAGTGATGGGCAAGTCATTTTCATCACAAGCCTCGATGGATCTCTGAAACTTCATGACTGTTTTCCCATCAGACTCGATCAGAGACAGGAGTTTGTAGTTCTGTTGCTGGTCAACCACAGGCATTGAGTTTCCCCCAGCGTGACGGTCCTGAACATGGAAAAGAAAGAGAAATGAAGCATGTATGAATGCATAGCAACAGGTGTTTTTATGATGTTGTAGTTCTAGTTGTAGTTTCCAAACCAGTTAAACTGGGCTATCAGTTTAACACTTTGACTCTCAACCTCTTACAGTAATATCAGGTTAATGTTACCAACATTTGCATATTTTAGAACATCTAGTTTAAAAAACAGATATTAATAAATACAGTTTATATGTCTGGTAAAAAAGTAGATTTTGTTACACAAAGTTACTGTAATGCCGTTTTTTTTTTCTTTTTTGTACTAATTATGACCCAGAATAAAATCGAAATATAAAACTATCGAAATATATTTAAAAATAAAATTAGATTATAGAGCATGTAACTCCACTGTAAGTGACATACTGACATTATCAGCCACAGTCTTGATGGTGTGAAAGATTAAGAAACCCAAATATAACTTAAATAATTTATATTATAGATAATTGAACTAAAATGTGAACTATAAAATACATTAAATACATGATGACTTAAAATGAACAGTATACAGAACAAAATATCAAAAGAATATAACAGTATTTGTAACCACTTGAAGTGACTTATTGACAGTTATCAGTCTGTCTTGATGATGTGAAAAACTAAGAAACCCAAATATACAAAAAATATAACTAACAAAATTTGAAATATGAATAATGATCAAGAACATAAAGAACAAAATATCAAAAGAATATAAAATTAGTTATAATTCCACTGTAAGTGACTTTGACTGTTCTCAGACACAGTCTTTGACTTTACCGTGAAGTATCTGCCTTCAGGTCTGACTCCTCCAATGACGATATCAGCTCCAGTCATTCCTCCTTTGGGGCTGAAGCCAAAACCGACCCAGCCGCTGGTGTTGACAGTGAGCTCGAACAAGATGGTGCCCTGGATCTCATCAAATCCCCACTTCAGCCGCACCTTGTGCTCGGGGTCCAGGTGTTCAGAGAAAGGCAGAAGAGGGTCTTCCTGAGCCCAGGACCACTGGACTGAAAGCAAGAGCAGGACAAGAGATAATGTGCCCATGTTTCCTTTACAAAATCTGACAAACTGTGTCTTTGTAAGATGTTTGAGAAGGCAGTGGACGTGAAACTGCTCTGTAGTCACTTTAACATTCCTATTTGTAAGCTGTCTGTAACAACCCCCCACCACCCGAGTCTCAGTCCTCCTCCTATCACTCCTCTCTGGTGAATCAGGTTCCACATCACCTGATGTTACAGTATTATTTTAAAACACAACATCATTATTATTAGAAATGAATGTTGAAATGAACAATAAGGCACAGGAAGTGTTCAAATCTTAATGTTTACAGTGGAACTAATGCCTCTATTTAAGGATTGTGTGTTTCTGTGTATGACAGTCAAAATATACCTTTTTTAAATTTGACGGACCAACAAAATTTATGTGAACAAATCAAATATATTGTTACGATATATTTGCAAAATGTTGCTTGCAAATAATAATCATTTAATCAGAATAGTAGCTAGAACAGTTTTCGCCACCTACTGGCGTAACAATGTAAACTAAAGATAAATGTTTTAGTGAACGGAAAGTCTTTAGAATCCTCTTTTTTTCACATTCCTCCAATGCGTTTACATGCATTGTTTTAGGTTCATTGTTCTGATTATAAAGGGCATTCCGTCTTAGGGCAATAGGGCAAATGCCACCACCAAAGTCATGAAAGGGGGGGAGGGGGGTTGGGCGGGTGGGGTTTCTCTCACATTCAACAACAGTGTATGCAGGGCCGTACCACCGCTCCCTATACGCAGACTATTGACTCCCAGGGGGGGCAGTGGGCACCATCCCAGTTGCTCAAAAAAACTTTCGTTCTATATTAAAGGGATCATATGATGCGATTGTAATTTTTCCTTGCGCTTTGGAGTGTTACAAGCTCTTGGTGAAAAAAGATCTGTAAAGTTGCAAAGAATAAAGTCTCAAACCCAAAGAGATATTTTTATAAAAGTTAAGAGTTAACAACGCCTACTCAAATGGCTCATTCTAACACGCCCCCACATGTCTAATCACTATGTGGGAGATTTGCCTGAAATTGTCTTGCCCCAAATGGCACGCAAAGAAGAAGGCCGAAATTTTAGTTCCTGTAGTATTGTTCCGCTGCCGCTATTGTCGTGAAGACGCCATGCCTTTCGTCATTGACTAGATGATGATCTGGCTGGTGCGCTGATGTTTTTTACGAATACCCCATCAACTTCGCGTGTGGACTCTCCCGGCTTGGATTTCACCGTGGACGAAGCGGACGTTTCCAGCCACGGGCCCGAGGTGTCAATGTGATTCGCCGCTCCTTACGGGGCCGCGCCGGGGGGTCATTTTCAACCCCGCCACCTCTTGCCCACTCTAGACCCGGCTCCGCTCACGCTAGGCCGCCGGGTTTTTAGTTTGTTGTAAAGCGAAACTACCTTTCTGTGTTTTGTGTTCCAAAAGAGACCACGACTAGATTTAATCAGTGGTTAGTGGTATTACAACACTGGTTACAGACTCCGTTTAACCAAATATTCAGATGTGTGCAGCAAATATTATGGAGGACTGTTTCCTGATCCTGATAGAGTAGACTACAATACCGGCTGTTCTGACTCACATCGCCGGTACCCCCCATTACGTTAATTTAAAGGATTTGCCACTGACGATTCAAACACAAGTTCAGCAGTGTAGAGTAGCACTTGTTTGTAATTTATCCGATCACAAATGCAAACATGGTTTAATGTATACGCGGCGCGATACAACGCAACACGTAAAAAGACAGTATAAACCATTATAATCCATAATTATGTCCCCACTGGATGCAAACAAATGCCTCGTTTATAATGGGTTAATGTTTTTGTCTCATCGCTCCAGCCAGGACACGGCATCAACAGTATGTGAGGGGCGTAACATTCACGTCACACGCTTGAGGTATGCGCGCCATAATCCCACCAACGCACTGGATAGTGGCCAATCAGATTGCAACGCAGCGTCTTTTCAGAACGATGAGCTTTGTAAAAATCCATGCGTTTCAGAAAGGCGGGGAATAGAGGAGAAACAATAATGTACAGTATGTGGAAGATCATGTTTTTTTTTTACTTGTAAATCGGCATAAACCATTTCATACACCAAATACACCCAAAATAATGTTCTTTTAGCAACAGTATAGACCCCTTAATATTAAAATATATATATTAATCTATATTTATACACAGAGGCGTCATGCATTCATTATTTTTGAGTGGGCACGAGTTGGGGAGGGTCGTCATGTGACACACAGCAGCCACAACAGCACTTATGTTTTATTTTTTCCTTTTTATTCGAAACATCCCCAAACGCATTAACTATATCATGAAACATCTTGATTCTCACCTTTATAGATTAAATTAGTTGATCTATAGTGGGCGATGGTCAAAATAACCTAATAATTTAATCTATTACTAGAATAAAACCTGTCTGTTTACTAATTAAAGGGATATGGGTGTCATGCCCTTTATAACCTATTTTTAAACGATGACTTGATTTAATCGCGCAAATTATAAAGTGATAAAGTTAATGCTCAAATAAAACATTGCAAGTAGGGTACTAACTCGTAACACGGCGCGCAGTGTACAGAAGAGATCAAAGAAAATTTTCCACTGACCGCTCGTTCAAGCACTCTCAAAAAAATCCATTAAAACATGAAGCTGTTACACTATAACAATTTTATATTCTTACATGATTTGTGCGAACACCATTTGCACTTTGTTGTTTCTGACGAGAGAATTTGCCAGAAAGAAGTATTCAGTCAGTGAGCGAGTGAAGAAAACACCGGCATTTTGCGATGGAATCATGAACACCTTTGATGGTCATGCATAATAAGCTCAACAACCATCGTATGTGATTGGTTAATGCGCAGTGACTGTAAAACGGTCTGTATTGGCTCAGCGCCAGCGGTTTATACAGTCTAGGCGCAGCCAGCGAAAGCAGATTGAATTTAGCAGCGGTATGATTGGAAGCACTGCACGTGTTCTAATCACGCGTGTATTGGATAAATATAGAAAATATTCGGCTAGTTTCTGCATTCAAAATCCACTTGGCTCAAAAATCTGAGGGAAGACGTTCATAATCCTGTGAATTTTTTTTGACTGTTGACGTTACATGTTTTAATGTCGGTAATAATTTCACCACCAACAACGCATCTGACTTAATATTCTAGTTCTCATGACTTAAAATGTATTATATAAAAACAATGAGGAAATAATGATTGGTTAATTAATAATTAAATGGTTTCATCGAATAACACTGTTAAAATACATAATGTAATAAAAAAAAAACAATTTGCATTATTACAAATGCCTGCAAAGGACACCAAAGGCCTGATAATTACTGTTGTTACACTTACAGGACGATCAAATCCTTGTTTAATATTGACCAAACATTTAATTCAAATATCCACGTAATTTCTTTCTACAAAAAAATGTGGACATCACAACCCTTACCAAAATTAGCCATGGTTTTATCATAGTAAAACTGGTTAATTTTATTTTGTGTGATTTCTGAATACTTGAGACTATAAAATCAATCAGACAACGGATGTAGATGATTTTATAGTCTCAAACATTCAGAAATCACGCAAAAGAAAATTAAGCAGTTTTACTATATGATAAAGCCATGGTTAATTTTTGTAAGGGTTGTGATGTCCACATGTTTTTGTTGAAGAAATTATAGAGGCTGTAACACTTCTATCGCAAAAAGGTGGCCAAAAATTAAAGATAAAGTGGATATTTGAATTAGCCTAAATGTTTGGTCAATATTAAACAATTTGATGATTTGACGATTTGATCGTCCTGAAATGTATCAGCAGTAATTACAAGGCCATATGTAGGCTTAATGTACATAAATTGTTTATTTTGTATTAAATTATGTATTTTAATAACGGTGTTATTCAATGAAACCATATAATTATTAATTAGCCAATCATTATTGCCTCATTGTTTTTTTATAATGCATTTTAAGTCATTTTAAAGATTGTTGTTGGCTTAGGTCTGTTTTTATAACCACACGAATTATTATCCTAATACTTCATTGTAAACTATTATTTGAAGTAACAAAACCATGGTTAATTTGTGGTTAACATGGCTACAAGAACCATAATTTTTTGGTTTTATTCGTAGTAAAACCACGGTTAATTT
>JADLZN010007505.1:0-25418 GCA_018155175.1 Sinocyclocheilus anophthalmus
CCAAGATGCCGTATGTACTGTATGTCCCAAATAGAAGGGGAACCAGAGCTTTAAGGGACTGGTTTTGGCTCTGTGGACATTCAGTGTATACTTCTCTTTCAGTGGATTGGAGTGGGAGATGTGCTCTAGTAAGTTTAGAAGAACATTCTGTGGTTGTTCGACTTCATCATCAAGAGAAAATGCTAGTTGAATGTGTTAATCCCTATTGGAGTGATTTTATTAATCGTTTCATTCATTGTATGTTGTATTATTTCGTTTATTAGACTTTTGATTGGTTGTGCCATGAATACTCTTGTTGCTACTCAAAATGCTTTTATGAGACCTGTTACAGGACATATGGGTTTAAATGTATCAAAGAATGATTATATTCCATATCATTATCGTGTCGAATGATTTGACTTTACGCCATCTAAGGCCCTCTGACCAGGCGAGTGTCCTTATCGTCCTAGTCGTGCTTTATTTGCACCAAAGCGGCACCTGGGTAGAAAAAACAATACATGATACCTTTATTTAGTAACATCAGATGTTTCTTCAACCCTCCTTTCCATTTCCCTCGACGCACTCCTCGCCCTCCCTGTAACGCGCCTGTTTGTTTCCTCTGATGTTCCCCCCTCCTCCATCTGTTTCTCTCTCTCTTGTATTTGTTTTATATCTCTCTCATATTCCGAGGTACTCATGATCACATGTAGCATTAGCTTTCTCTGGGTTCAAATGTTCAAATGAGACTAAAAGCTAGGACTTATGTACTGTGGTTTTCGTGATGACCTATGAGCTAAGTTCAGCAATCCTTCGCCAATTTAATTCCAATATGTCCATATTTTTTCCTGTACATTTGCCATTTTGTAAATCACATCCTTGGCCAAAATCCTTATGAATTCATCTATATCTCATTGGTTACAAGAGGATGACACTCCCCTCGACATATGCCTATATAAGATCTTTGTATCTATGAATAAAGTTGAAGTATTGAGAATACAATTTGATGTGTGTTTTCTTGCTTCCTGGCCGTTATACACTTTGAGGGACTGATAATTTTCCAGGTGGCAAAGAGAATCTGTAGGGACCGATTGTTAATTACTGACACCTATTAAATGCATTGATGAGTTAAATCCAGTAAGACCTAGCCTTAATCTAGAAATAATACAGTCTTCCTTTCTTCTCCCGCTTGAATTTCTTCCTCTTCCTACCAATGGCTGTAATAAATGTAGATGCCTACCCTTTTGCACATTATCCCAATATCATTGCCAGTTATTATTTATCCCCATTTTATTATCGATTTTAGTTCTGCTTTACTATACATTATTTGCATATCTATATTTTTGCCATAACTTGTTTCGCTAATTTGTCTGCTAATTCATTCCCCTGACTCTCAGCTGATCCACATCTACCTATAGGAATACAACGCCTATCACAACATTCCTATATAAGGTCTATTCAGTAATATTCAGCAACTTTATCGCTTGCTCAGGAGCAAATTAGACAGCAAATTCTGTCTCTATAGGAAGCGTACAATCAGGAATTTTGTGAGAAGGGTTCGTTTCCCACACTGTTTCTTATTAGATTCAAGTTCGTGAACTTGAACGCGAATTCGCCTCGTTGATTGATATGAGCTGGGAGACTGGAATTGACCTGAGCGAGCACCGCTTCTCGCAACTATACATCATTGACATGGACTCTTTGCCCACAAATCATCGCTGAAGTTGTGCTAATGTGACTGCATCAACAACACTTTGCACAAGATCTGCCTTCCCCGCTGGTAGGAGTAAAATATCAAGAAGGGGATCAAGCATCCACATCACAGCTGGCTATATTTTACCCTTTATTTATCTCTAAATGTCTTCACGAAGCTAAGCTAAGTTTCTTATTTTATTCTCATTGTTAATGCTATATTGGCTAGTTGTTCAGTAACATGTTTGTTGCTAGGCATGCTGTTGCTTTAGGCTTATTGGTTGTATTTCGCCACACTGGTAACATTAACGTTTAAACTTACCACAACAGCTTCGCTTTGTTTTCTAAAAGCTGTTTAATTCCATCTGAAATGACAGGCTTGATGCTTAAGGCTCATCTAGTATTGGGAATGCAGTTTTTTTTTACTTCTCCAACTATTATTGCCAACATGATGTGTTTAATTTAGCCACATGCTGTTGCTTAAAGCTATCTAGTGTATCGGTAACATGCTTGTTACTTAACACACACTATGTAAATTTCGCTATTAAAGGTTATTCAAATGCTAACAATGTTATCTGGATAAGGGCAACATGCTTGTTGCTAAACTTCGGGTATTGACCATATGCTTGTTGCTTAATCTTTTCAGGTAACAGTTACTGTATTAAACTTATTAAAGACGAGCACCCCTCTGCTGCTGCTCCTCTTCTGTAAAGGGCATGCTGCTCTTCGTACCTGCTGGCAAAGAAGAGCACCCCTTTCGCTGCTACTCTCCTCCTGTAAGGGGCATGCTGTCCCAGTCTCCGCTATTTCAGAAGGGCATGCTTATTTGGGAGTGGGAGTTTTGTGCCCAGAACAGAACCATTCCGCCAAATCCATACTGTATGCTAAGTGTCAAAATCATTTTGACGATAGTGATCTTGACAGAAGTTTAATTTAGTTCTTGACCAATGGACTCTGTGCACTACCTTAAATTGAATAAGAGTGTGCCTAGCATTTACAGATGATGAATGTATTAGCGCAAGAATTAAATCCCAGATATTTCCCTCAAATGACAAATTTAATTCCTCCTTTCAGAGCGCCTTCAGTGGATGCATTGAGGGGGACTGTTTTGTATTAATTATAGAGAAGAACCCAGCACCTGCAAGGGATAAGGAGGGGTGGATGAGGCCGGCTTTGAGAGATTCATCTATGTACTTCTCCGTGGCCTCTCTTTTAGAACCAGAAATGGAACACAGGTGACCATTGGGTGGAGTAGTGCCTGAGAGGACCTCAATGGCACAATTTTAAGAGTGATGTGGGGGTAGGGACCTGGCACGGGACTTGCTGAACACACGGCACAGGTCATGGTACTCCCCTGGAACCCGGGGTCAGATCAGCAGCCAACACCTTCAAAGCAGGACACACATAACCAGGAAAGGAACACCCAAACTCATGGGAGAAGTCGTCAAATGATGAGCAACACGGGGCTTGAGACTCCCAGATGGAAGTTCCCCAGTTGCGAGCTCTACTGGAGAGAAGAGTTGAATCTAAATCCATTTTAGTTTCTTCAGCTGCATACGTACGTGGCTGTATAAAGCAAACACCACAGAACACTGTGACAAGAACACCTGAAAGGAGTTGGTATCTCTATCATAGAGGGGAGGATTGTTGCAACGAGGTTCGGGCTCATGACGGGGCAAAGGATGAACTGGTCTACCTGGGCAGCATCCCACTGTAGATCTTGGACGTGGGCTGTGTTGGGTTGTGTTCTCTAATTGTGTTGGTCCAACTGGGAACAACCAGGCAGGAGAACACTTCGCACAGAGGCAGAGGAAATTACAGAGTGAGATAACAGAGGGACAAGCCGGTGTCCACGGTGGGGAATATAGCCAAGACAAAACCTTTTTATTAATGTACATTAACATATTGTTTTGCATTTTAATAAGCTTGGAGGATAATAGATAGTGGCATGCAAGCTACTGTAGTATGCCGTCTAACCATGCACTAAACATTAAACTCCCTCCCCCTTCAATGAAATTACTTTAGCTGATTAAATTGCTAGGTGGACCCATTTTTCGTGACCGCTTCAAACAAGCTCCATCTATGAAGGTGTTTGAGTCTGGGTTGTTTATAATACAGATTCACTGTGTTTGGACATTTAATTTCAAACATTTTTGTGGACATAAGTTTGCATCATTTCATCAGATTTGTGATCAGAAGGAATTCATATATTGGTATATAGCTTATTAGCGTACTATAGGACCAACTTAACGTGAACACTGAACTAAAATATTTAAATGTTGAGCAAGCAATCTCATTTGCTGCAGATACAACAGAATCAATCTCTACTATGTATTATACAATGTGATTGCTAGCAGATTATACGTCAAGGACCTATCAGCCTGCACTATCTAGCTTTTTCTGACTGAATTTTGGTCATATTTATATTCCTTTGGCACTATAAATAATAATAATTGTCATCATCATCATAATAAAAAGAACACATTTTTTATTGGGTGGCCACCTCTCTCTGCTTTGTGTTCTTTGCCGCCACTTTATGCATTAAAATCATGTAATGCACAACTATCTGTGGATTGTCCGTCACACACCAACATCTGTTGGGTGTTTTATGGGGACATTTCATAGGTGTAATGGTTTTAATACTGTACAAACTGTATTTTCTATCCTCTAACCCTAACCCTTCCCCTGGCCCTTTCTGTATTTTTAGATAATAAAAAAAAATTCTGTGTGACTTATACGCTTGTTTCCTCATGGGGACCAAAATGTCCCCACAAGGACAAAGATTTTGGATATTGCCATCTTTGTGGGGACATTTTATCCCCATAGACACACACACACACACACACACATTCACATAATTGTGCTTGGACCCTGATGATTGCAGCATGCAGCTATATTTCACATATATTGTAAGAGGCTTTTCAACAAATAGTGCCTAGACAGTGTTGCTAAAATAATAATGAATCTGAAATATAAAGAACAAATACTGTACAAAGTGTGAATGATCTAAAACAGACAGGTTTTTACCTGTCATTATAGCATATTTGTCTGTTTCTGTTGTCTCCTTAGTCCACAATTCATCTGTCTGTGGAGCTTCGTCTATCTGGGGAGATTCTTCCTGGAGAGATCTAGCCGTCTGTGAAGAGTTGTTTGATGGTGGAGATTTATCTGTCTGTAGACATTAATGGACGAAGGTGTGAGTTTAAAACATTAAATACACCCATGTTTTTCTGTCCCACTCTCTCACTCTCTATTCAGTAATTCAAGATTATGCATTTTACTAAAGGTACACATTTGTCCAATGCACACATGTGCAATACATCTTCAATTACTATATTTGTAATAAAATAATACAACATTATAATGAGATGACTATACAAAAAACTACAACACACCAAAATAGGGCTGTAGTACTCGAGTCCAGACTCGAGACATTTTTCTATGGTCTTGGACTTGGTCATTGGACTCGCCAAATGTTCTCGTTGCTCTCGACCGAGTCCAGCAATATGCTTTTTTCCTCCTTCAAAACAAAACCACATTTGCATATCGCGACTGAAACGCGTGGAGAACGCTAGCTGCGCCGCTTTCTCCTTCTTTCCAAAGCCCTCTGTAGCCTGCGCTCTATGCTTGCGCTCCCGTGGCGTCTGCCGTTGCTAAGCAACTATGACCTGCGCTCTCCATGAAGACGCGGGAGTTTCAGCAAAGGAGAAATGGATTTGCAGCATTAAAAACCCCTTGCAGTAGCTCTGCTCAGGGGCGTACTTTCCACTGGGGACAGGGGGGACATGTCCCCCCCACTTTTCAAAATCACGTTTGTGTCCCCCCCACTTTCAAATTCGTTTGTTATGATTTTTTAACCGCACACCGTCATCGCCTCCGAGGAGCAGGACCGAGCAGGGCACAGACGCACGCGTCCCGCGTCCAGGAACGTTGTGTGCACACGCTAAAAATAGCTCACTGAAGGTTCTAATGAGCGGGTATCGCTGTTGCGGCAGTCAGCGATGAAACGCCAGAAGCAGCAACAGATTACTTTAATGTCATCATGGATGAAAAGAAATAAAGAAAGGAGATGTGAGTTGGTTGATTCAGTAAATTAGCTCAGGTCAGGATAATCATATTTTGTCTACACCTGTTAATGTTAGCCTACGTTGACTGAGCTAACGTTAACATACACTGTTGCTAGGTAACAGACTGTTGTTAGCTAAACATTTAATGTAGAACAGTGGTTCCCAAACTGGGGTACGTGAGGCGACAGAGGGGGTACGCGAGCAAAGTGCGGAGTAGGGATGGGCGTATCGATCCTAAGTATCGATATATCGATACTGACGTGAGTATCGAAAGTATCGATACTCAAACTAAAAATATCGATACTAAGGTGTGTTTTATTTACCAGTGATTTTATTTAAAATAATAATGCGTACAAATGCATTGAATTGGACGAATAACCTTTGTTAGCGAGTAATTGTGTAGGATAGAACTATTTTCCTGCTCATCTGAACACGCAAATGTTGCAAGACAGAACCAATCAATCACAGAAGAGCGTTCACTCACTTCTGGCAGTGCATTCAAACAGGGCTGCGTTTCCCAAAAGTATCATAAGAAAGCATTAAAGCTTTTGGGAACGGCAGCCCTGAACAATGCTTATCAGAGAACAGAAGGACAGAGTTATTTCACAATAAACAAACTGAAATTGTAGCCTACATAGTTTGTGCAATTACAGTTATTTAAATTGAACGTTGAAAGATAATATTGATCATGTTCTATTCTGTAATGTTAATAGAAATCATACACTGTCAGAACAAAAAGGTTGCATTTTATGCATGCAACAGCCTGTCACTGGCAGTCCCTTATGAAAATGAACCATGGTTTTACTAAAATGACCATAGTTCAACTGTAGTATTTATAGATTTGAATCATGTGTAAACAAAAAAACATATTTGAACCATGTGTAAACAAAAATATAACCTAATAAGTTACAATTAAGGCGTAT
The DNA here is from genome assembly GCA_018155175.1 of Sinocyclocheilus anophthalmus. Taxonomy (NCBI): domain Eukaryota; kingdom Metazoa; phylum Chordata; class Actinopteri; order Cypriniformes; family Cyprinidae; genus Sinocyclocheilus; species Sinocyclocheilus anophthalmus. The sequence goes on from JADLZN010007505.1 coordinate 6,659, forward strand.
TGAATGTTAAAATGTGTTTTAAACAAAAAGTTAAGTGCTTATCATTACCCATTTTACTCTTAGTAATTTAATAAATTTCATAATTTAAAAGTTTAGTTCAGAAGTATCGAATCGGTATCGATATCGATGATACTGCCTTGAAAAATATCGGTATCGTATCGAAAACAAAATAAGTGGTATCGCCCATCCCTAGTGCGGAGTTCTGCGGTGTTTCGTGAACGAATCGTTCGCGAAAGTCATTGATTCAATGATTCATTTATAAATACAGCCACTTGCTTAGTTACTGAATGAACAAATGACTCGATGACTCACGCATTAAGACAGTGACTTACCGCCACCTACTGGCGCTTTTAGTATTTAAAATAATCACTTTTTTATCATCATTGCATATTACTCTATTGAACATTTTTTTTTATTTTAAACATTAATATTCTATTTATAAAGATAAAAAATGCATTGGAAAGTCAATTTAGGGGGCAAATATTGTCCTTTAATGGAAAAGGTGCAGTCTAAGTGGAAGAGAGGGGGTAAGCAGAAATGCCTCAGGGGGTACTCCACTCTAAAGTCTGGGGACCACTGATGTAGAACATTCTGTCCTGTGCAACAAGTGATTTATTTTATATTTTCAGGTACAGCGGTTTGAAATAAAAGTTTGTTTAACAGTGGAAATTGAGTCTCACATTATTTAAACATTATTCAAAACATTAATAGTGAACATTTTCGACTTTATAAAATGATTCTCTCAAGTCTTGGCGATCGGCCCCTATTAAACAATAAAGAAAGTAAGACATATTTTTCTTATATACATAGTTTAGTAGCCTACTATTCTTTTTGCCAGAATTGATCATTAATCAACTTATTTCCTGGATTGTGTATCACCATAGTCCATAAATGTATGTACATGCAGGAAATGGGATTCAAATTGAAAACATTTTCCCACATTTTGTGTCCCCCCCACTTCTCAAACCAAAGTTAACCCTGGATCTGTACTAAATTTATTTTTTTTAAAAGGCTATCCTTGTACAGCTATGATCAGCTGTTTCTCCGTTTCGGCTTAGCTTTCAATTTTGTTACGTGAAAGGATGAAGCTGATTGGTTGATTATTGTCACATGACCCGCGGTGCGCTTGCTGTGTTTTGAAAAGTTTAGATTTTTCTAATTTAATTTTCTACCTGTTAGGTTGTGTTTTATTAACGTCTACACCTAGTTCCTTCTACAGCATTTATTAATATTTGTTAACTTTAATTTCAGCATTCACTAATCCATTATTCAAATGACAAGTTGTGTTTAACATTAATGCACTGTGAACTAACAATGAATGAACAACTGTATTTTTATTAATGTTAACAAAGACAAAAATAAATAGTGTAATAAATAAATTGTTAATTGTTTGTTCATGTTAGTTAATACATTAACTATCATTAACTAAAGGAACCTTATTGTAAAGTGTGAGTTAGAATAGGGCTGAAAGATGAATCGTGAATCATTGTCATTGCATTATGAACATGTTATTTAGCAATGGGCACCGAAACGTGCTTTGAAATAGCAGAGTTGGTGGATTTAGGCGCCAGAGCGCAGATGATCATCTGAACGCCTTTGATTGAGCCATGAATTAATAACTCAATAGATCGTATGTTCTTGGTTGTAAGCTCACCGCTGTAAAACAAAAAAACAACAAAAAATATTTAGTTTTATTTGATGGCCCTAATATGCCCCAGGTAATTATTCTTTAATGCAAGTAATCATCCCATTGCAAAAAAAAAAAAAACCTTCCACTGTATACTCATAATGTTCCTCATATCGTGAGGGACATTAGAAAAGGCAAAAATCAATGCAAATCAGTGGATATGTCTGCTATAATAAGATAGGTGTGTTAAGGCCAGTTGGAGCTAAACTCTGTAGGGCATTGGCCCTCCAGGATCTAGTTAGGAGACCCCTGTCCTACAGAGTTGTTACTTTGCACATGCTTTTTGATCATTACAAATATTAATGTAAAATGATTTTCTTAGAATAGCAGATATGCTGTCTTTCGCATCACATACATTATCAATAGTTCAGTATGTGGTCTTGAAGAGGATCCTTTTTTTTCTCTCATTTGGTCTTGACTTGGACTCTAAACTTTTGGACTTGGACTTGACTTGGACTCGAACCTCTTTGGACTCGGTCTTGACTCGGTCTCGACTAGTCCTGGTCTTGGACTTGTCTTGGACTCGACAAAGCTGGACTTGACTACAGCTCTACACCAAAATATTTTGTTTTACATTTTAACAAGGTAAATTTGAGTGACTTTTTACATAAATGTCAAATTTAATGTCAGCAAGTTTGTTTACATATAATTTTGTGCATGATTGTGTGTTATCATAAGTATACTGATGAGTCAAATCATTATGACCACCAGCCCAATATGCTGTTCATCCTCTTCATGCTGCCAAAACAGTGCCATCCTGGCGAGGCATGGACTCTACAAGATCTCTGAAGGTACTTTAGCAGCAGATCCTTCAAGTCCTGTAGGTTGTGAGGTGGAGCCACCGTAGATCAAACTTGTTGGTCCAGCACATCCCTCAGATGTGCTAATGGACCTTCTTCAACTGCTACAAGTTCCAGTTCTGAGGTTTACATGCCCATTGCAGGTGCTTTCGACGGTGGACAGGGGCCATTGTAGGCAATCTGATTGGTCTGCGGCTAATCAGCATCATATGCATCGAAGTGCGATGCACTGTGTTGTGACACATTACTCCCATAACCCTCATTAAAAATGTTATTATTTGTGCCCAGTGGCGGCGTTTCACAAAATCATAGGGTATGGCAGTGGTGTAAATCACGGGGGAGGGTGTGAGATGTGGGCAGGTGGGCGCACATTACTAAGCACTGAAATATAGAGGAAAAAAATAGAAAAGGAAAAAGCGGGGTTTTTTTTATTAAACACTGCGTCATCAGAGTTGGTATGTGGCTTTCACTTAACATTTGGTAACATTCATCATCAACTTACAGGTTATAACATTTATTGTAGCTATATGGGCGCTTAGATTTTCTTGTCCTTTAATACACTTGGCCACAATCTCATGATATAGACGATGAAGCGCTATATGCACAGAATATTTCAAACCGTATAGCCTACAAAAGTAGCCTTATCAGTAAACTAGACGGCAAAAGCTATTCTCCGCTCTTCAAACACACAAAAAACATTAGCCTTTACAGACATAGTGTTTTAGAAAAGAAAACGCTGTACTTATTCAAACATCAGTTATTTATTATTTACCCTTGCATTGCAAACAAGCCGAGATCTGTCTCCAGGCTGCGCGGCGCTTTGTTCTGAATGGAAGCAGGGTGAAGTTACGAGGTTTTGTTGACAGTTTGAGGATCCAATGGCGTTACAAAGTTTAGTCACAAGCTCTTTTGAATGCATTTCATTGGTTAAATATTTGTAAAACCCTCAAACAGAAATAAGGAAGACCAATAGCAGTGATTTAAAACAATAATAACGAAATATAATAGAGAGTTTATATTTTCCATGGCACACCTGACTGGGCCAGGGTATGGCGACTGCCATACTCTGCCATACGGAAACGCCGCCCCTGTTTGTGCCACAGTACACCATCTGTTAGCTTGAACCAGAAGGGATAGACTTTGTTACCCTTGTGCATGAATGAACCTTGGATGCCCAATAACCTTTTTCCGATTTGTTGTTGACCATCCTCGGGACCACTGTTGGTAAATTTTCACCACTGTTAAAAGGGGAGAAACAACAGCTTGACTAGAACAATTTGGCCCTTGTCAAAGTCACTCAGATATTTAATCCTGCCCAATTCTCATGCATCCAAGGTTGATTACGAGATTATGATTATTGTTTGCTTATTATCTAATCTACCCAGACTTTAATATGTGGCCTTCTTAGGAGATGATCGACGATATTCACTTCACCTCTGACTGGTCATTATGTTATGGCTCATCAGTGTAGTATCCTATATATTAGAATCATACTAACCAACCAACATGCATCACTGGGCATTGAGAATCTCAGAAAAAAAGAAACCAAACTAATAAAGACTATTGTCAAGAAACTATTAGGAATGTGTTCATGCATCATGTTTTCTCATTAAAATGTAAAAAAAAAAAAAAATTGTTTCAAGTATCAGGATTAATTTTAGTATTAAATAATTTTGAAGATAAACATAAATGTCATTATCAATAAAGCAGTCATGCTATTAATGTTATTCATATCTACACTCTTACCTTCAGCACTGCTGCTTGAGTCCATTTCCCCCACTGTGATCCAAAAATTCTTCCTAGTCTACTCAGTAACCCTCCAAAAATTCCACGGAATAATCCTAATCTTGCTGTTCCTGCAACTACTGCTGCTATTACTGCTGCCGCTGCACCTGCTGCTGCTGCACCTGCTGCTGCTGCTACTACTGATACTCCAGCTACTATGGGTAATTCTTTTTTTGCTTCTTGTGTAAACCTCAGTGCCCATTTTAGGTTATCTATTACCCACGGTATTTTATTTGTTGCCCATTGTAAATGTGTTCTTGTTAGTGCAACTGTTGTGGCTCCTGCCATTGCTCCTGCTACTGCTGATCCAGTTTGTGACTTTGCTCCTGCTAATGATCCCAATACTGCTGCTGCTGTTCCTGCTACCCCTCCTGCTACTGCACCCACTACTGCTGCTACTACACCTGCTACTGCTGTTAGTGCTATTTCTTCTGCTCCCCATAGTGATCGTAAAATGGCTACTCCTATACTTGCTGCTGCTCCTGCAATTGCTGCTGCAACTGCTCCTGCTATTTTATCAACTACTTCTGTTGTTCCTGCACTATGTACTACTATAGCAACTGCTGCTATTGTCAATGCTGTTGTTGCTGTTAGTGATGCCTGTTTCCATGTTTTTGATTGCAGTGGTGATTGTTGACTTGCCTTTGCTTTTTCCACTGGAAAAAGTACAGAAATAAGAACTTTCATCACAAAATGTCACTATCACAAACATCTTAAAATATGCTTCCCTTACGAAAAATAAGTTTATTCAAGTGTGTTATTAGTATACTTCTTTTAAACTAAAAATAAGAAAGTATACTTTTAGTCTACTTTTTATGTACTTCTCAGAAATGGGCTTTATGTACTTCTCAGAAATATACTTAAAATGACATTTAAGTATACTTGACTTATACTGAGGAAAAAGTCTAAATATATTTGAGCTATAATTGTGCTCCTAGAATCCGTGTTTTCATTGTTATACTGTAGTACACATTTTCTGTACAGAATTTTCAAAAAACACAAGTGAAGTAGAAACCGAAACAACAGATGCTTCCACATGTATTCTAACACGATCATCAGACATAAAACAGCATCAAAACTGTGTAACATTATGGAATAAAATGTCGACCAATGAAGAGGTAATAATGATTTTCAAGCTTTGGGGTGTTGATCGACTTTTTCTACGTTTTGATTATCATTCTGAATCCAATTCATAGTCTTTTTTCAGCTTTTAGTTCAAAATGTTGTTTATTTCTTTATTTTTTATTTATGAAACTTACCCACATTCAAGTGTTTAAAAAAGAATGCATGAAGCTTGAATAAATTGTTTTTGTTTACAAGCAGATACCCTATTCTTTCTTTTTGTGTTTTGTATGTTCAGATATTCATAAAACAAAATATATACAAACTGATACCTAAATAGGGACATAGTAGTATAAAGTATGATGTAAAATTCACTTAAAGAAAACTTACGAGTATACTTGCAGTATAAAACTACAAAACTAGTAGTTTACTAAGACTGTACTTCAAAATGTACTAAATATGCTACTACAAGTATTTCATTAGTAAACTATCAGTATACCTATGTTCATTTTTAGTATAGTTGCAGTACAAACTAAAAATTTTGTTGTAAACTAGTTGTGTACTCAACGGTTACTACTGTTATACTTAAAAGTATACTTTTATATACTAGAAAGTGGGCCAATTTAGTCCTAAGGAGTATTGAAATAGTACACTTACAAGATTACTACTAGTACACTGATATTTGTATACTTACTACATGAAGTATACTTAAAAATGTACTTGAATTTTACTTAAGTATACTTACTAAAATAAACTTGAAGTATACTACTTTTTGGTAAGGGTTGCTATCATGTAGGGCACCGATACCATACTGGTATCGATACTGCGCTCGTGTACTCCTACTCGTACTCATTAAAATGCTCCAATTATTATTCTCTGTCAGAATACTGTATGTTAAAGGACATCATTATTATCTATTGTAAAGTTGCATTAATAAATTTAGCAGACAGATGTTCACATCAATTTATAGTAAAGGAGGGAGCTATAGAAGACAACACCACAAAAATAGTCAGTTAATGTACATATGGCAGAAATGTATGGAAAATCAATTAAAGACGTAATCAAACAGACGATGAACACTATTAACAGAAGTTATTATATGATGCAATCAAACTTATAGCAAAATTTGGTAGAACTACAGAACTACCAATAATAATGCAATAACGCGTTCAGTATTATTTTTCTATAAACATATTGCACTAATTTTGACTTAGGCACTTTAGAAAATGTATTGTAAAATATTTATATGAAACATATGTTTGTTAATCTGCCCACACACCCACATACACCTACACATACACACACAACAGCATGGTGTCCCAAACTCAGTCTGAGTTGAGCTCCACCCCAATAACCACACATGAACCAGCAAGGTCTTGCTAGGCATACTAGAAACTTCCCGGCAGGTGTGGAGGCAAATTGGAGCTAAATTCTGCAGGACACCTGCCCTTCAGGACCGAGTTTGGAGACCCCTGGTGTATAGGATGGCCTGGATGAGTGTGAGCTTTCCCGGCCTAAAGTTGTGTCCCAGTCCGGGCCTGCCCCACACCCCTAAACCTAACCATTGCGTATCATATGCAGGCCTAAAATCTGGTTATGTAATGCAAACATAAAAAATGTATTAGTTCACAGATAATCTGTTATAGTAAAACGTCTCAGGTTACTTATGAACCATGGTTCCCCGATAGGGGAACGGAACTGCGTCCTCTAGGGGTTGTTATGGGGAACGCCTCGTCGTGACCCGGGTCTGAAGCATACATTGAAAAAACACCAACTCGTTGGCCTGCGACAGCCATGACGTCAATACCAGTGCGACTATAGTATAAGTAGGCGCCGGGAGCACACATCATTCACTTCTTCGTCTGAAGCATGCGTCCGCAGCATGGCAAGAAACCTAGAGGACGCAGTGGTCTCGTTCCCTACTCGGGAACCCTGTTACCATTATAACTAGCTTTCCCTTTCGTGGAACTTCGAACTGCTTCCTCTAGGGGTCGCTATGGGGAACGGTATACCCACGCCACCTTGCTGAGGGGAGTGCATGCCAGAACCATGGTGAGCACTAAGTATCAACTCTACCATATTGCAATGGGAGTTGCCCCTGGGACGTTAAGACAGCTGTCATTGACATTATCCCCTATGGCCAAAGGCCTTGGCTACATACCCCAAAATACTTACCTTTTAGGGCCAGACTCCTGGGCCTGGGGTAGAGTTCAAGGCTTGGAATCAGGAATAGATTATTTTAAGGGAATACGACCAAGAGCCTAGAGTCATATTAGTCTTGGCCTGTCACACAGGGGCTAATGCATGTTTCTCTTTGTATGTGCTGAAGGAACTGTCTCAACAGACCTTAGTAGCAACACCCTGTTAAGTAGGTATCCAGAGGATACATAGAAGGAGCTGTGCCCAAGGTGGAACCGGGGTTTTAAATCACTCAAAAAGAGCACGAAGTCCTTGCGCGTAGCTCTTACCATACAGGATTTTAGAAAAGTGGCAAAGCATAACGTTGCACACTTACCACTATGTGGATTTTAAAAAGTGCGCAAAGCATAACATGCACACTTACCACCTATATGGATTTTAGAAAGTGCGCAAAGCATAACCGTGCACTCACTTGAATACCGTTCTAGGGGTTCTCGTGGTGCCCTGAAAGAGCAGCCCATAGATAGACATAGCGTTTGGGGATACGTTATTTCTAAGGCTATAATGCTGGAGTGGCTAGCAGTAAATCTGTATCTGAGGGAGCAAACATCCAGCTCTCAATGAGAGGGAGCTCAACCTACAGTATGTTCCCATGGTGGAACAGCTAGCATTTATTCAGCTGAGGGAGCAACACACTCAAATCTCAATCCGAGATGGGGCTCGACCTGCAGCATGTTCCAAACCTGGAATAGCTAGCAATAATTTACTTAGCTGAGGGAGCAACACACCCATTTCTCAATCCGAGAAGGGGGCTCGACCTACAGCATGTTTCAACGCTGGAACGGCTAGCAATAGTTTACCTAGACTGAGGGAGCACAAACCCAGCTCTCAAAGAGAGGGGGCTCGACCTGCAGCATGATGTAAAATCAGAAGTGTAAGCGTACTGCAAGCTAGCCAAAAAACTCAGCGTATCAGAGAGGTGGAGGAAGGGCCTAGTTCGCCTGATGCTGTTGGTTCCAGGTGCTCTGGAAAAACAGATAACTTAACTTCTCATGTGAGAGGAGAACTCCGAATTCAGAGGAATAACGTTGCTCATTCCAGGTAACCCTTTGATAAAAGGGGAGCACTGCTCAAACTACCACGAGGACAGCCCTTGGAGCGAGGAATCCAACTCCTCAGATAGAATTAAACGCTCGAAAGAAAGCACTATGCTCACAATAACCCTCAATGGTGATGGGAGCGATGCTTCCAGAGTGTGTCGACAGAGACACTAGTTGAGTGGAGCCCAAGGAACCGGGGTCTAACCAACTCAGAAAAAAGGAACGAGTCAATAACGCGTAACCCTTACCATACAGGATTTTAGAAAAGTGGGCAAAGCATAACGTGCACACTTACCACTTATGTGGATTTTAGAAAGTGCGCAAAGCATTACGTGCACACTTACCACTTATGTGGATTTTAGAAAGTGCGCAAAGCATAACGTGCACACTTACCACTTATGTGGATTTGTAGAAAAGTGCGCAAAGCTTAACGTGCTGCACTTATTTTAGAGTTTTCCAAGCATCTGTTTGTAGATACCCGGAAGTACTGGGCCAAACTGGAGAGGCAAGCTCAAATACAACCCTCTAAGGTGAGGGGAGCACTGCTTGAGACAGCATTACACAAGAAGGTTCTCGTAAATGCCACCTATACTTCCCTCTCGATGCCTCAGCAAGAGGGGATATCCTGGTGATCGGGAAACCCCTCAGGGCGACCCAGATACAGTAGACCAGTCAGGGTAGCATGAAAGCGTAACCCCAGCCCGGACGTCCAGGAAATTTTTGCAGTGATGCGCCGGGGGCCTGATGAACACGAAGGCTCCCGCAGAAGCCTGTGTTATGGCCGCATGATCCAGGATGTATGAAGCCGAAAACCGGCTTTACTTACCGTCTGGACATATATCGAAGAGAGAAATAACACTGCAAGTTGAGCAACTGGTTTCTGAACCCAGCAGAGGGGGGTGCTCATCGAGAAGCTACCCTAGAAAGGGACAGAAACACACAGGTCCCGGGAAACACTGCAAAGAAAACTAGCAGAAGGGTTATTTTTACACACAGCCACCAGTCTCATTAGATACACATATATACATATATTAGACATGGATCGTACTCACCCACCATGTTCCCCCCCCTCCCCTCCCACCCTCCCTCCCGCGTCGGAGCTCTGTCCGAAGAAGCCTCTAGACCGGACCATCAGTAAGATGGTCACTATGAAGCCATAGAACCAACCAAACCTAATAGGTCCAGTATAGGAGACTATAATGCAGGAAATTTCCCACCTAACCTCGGTCAGGTGGAGAGATGGTGGTTACAGGGGAATTAGGAAGGTGAAGATAAGGGCAGATGTAAGACCCCTGAAGGAAATGAGTAGATACTGAGGTATCACTCTGATCCGGACAAAAGCACTGACGCCCTGTCTGGATCACATCCCTTAGGTCTTTTACTCACCTTCCTTTGACCCGCGATTCTTCCTACCCCTACCCGTGGGCGGGGGAGGAGCGCGAGCCGTGATGCTAGCCTTCTGAGCCAGTCTCTGATCCTCAAAACTGAGACGGGCTAGGACCCCTGGGTTGTTCGGGCTCAGACCTGGACTTCTATCGCTGTCTTTCAGCCGGTCAGCCTGATATGCTTGGAGCATCATCATCGTGTGCAATGAAGCGACAGCCCGACCTGCTGCTGCTGCGTATGCCCTGGCATCCGAGTGAGATGTCAAGGAAGGGAGTCTTAGAGGATGTCTCACCCATAGAGAGATAGCTGGCTAGCATCTCTCTATAGGGGCATCTTCTCATAACCGCTTTTGCGCATCGCCTCGATGTTGGCATAACTTGTATGCTGGAATCGATGGATGCGTGAGGAAAAACGGCCTCTTCCATTCCTTCTCAATCTTTATATGGAAAACAGGAAGAAAGGAAGGCTCACCTGAGCTGGAGGGTTATGGCCAGAAAATAACGTTCATCGAGATATTTCGCGACGTCACTTTCTTCACCTGCTTCATGGCAAGTAAAGCCTCGCCGTGGCACGATCCATAATTTCCAAAAGCTCATCATACGCAGGGCAGGAGGATTGGGAAGGCTCAGTCTCAGCTCCTTTGCCCTCCTCAGACATTTCCTGCTTTTTCTGGGCTGATCCCAGCAGAGCAATGGCCCCTGAATCAGACAATGTTAATGAAATAACATCATCCTCCAGCGGCTCACTCTCGTGCACAGCCGACGATCGCAAAAAGGGAAACCCCCCTTCAAACTCATCGGCCAGATCCACCTGCGATCCCCACGAGCTCATTCCCTTCTGTGCCTCAGCAGCGGCAGGTCCTGAATCGCGGGAAGCAGATGGCTGCCCCTCTTTTCTCGAAAAGAGAGACAAACGAGAGCGGAGCTTTTTTTTTCATTTTATTTTTTTTTTCTTGGAAAACGCTCACGTGCACGCCGATTGCCCCCTCGAGACATCGCGTGCGTGCTCTTTGCCCAAACAAACACGCATAGATCGTGTGTGTCATCAGATGTTAAACAACGTCAACACGGATGCACACATCCTTAAATGCTTTGCTAGTGCTCGCCATAATGAGATAAATAGAGATCGCTCTTACCACAGAAATGCACGCTTCAAACAAAACAGTCAATGAAGACGAAGAAGAGAATAATGTGTGCTCCCGGCGCTTATTTATATTATAGTCGCACCGGTAGTGACGTCATGGATGTCGCCGGCCAACGAGTTGATGTTTTTTCAATGTATGCTTCAGACACGGGTCACGGCGAGGCGTTCCCCATAGCGACCCCCAGAGGACACAGTTCGAATTTCCATGAAGTGACTGTTTTGAGGTTTAGATCAAATTCAGGGAAACCAGTAAATAAGGCTTTATGATCAATATCTGCCACTGGTAATTAGCATTTGTGTAAAAGGAACAAAAGTGGTTGGAGTTTTACTGCCTATTGTGTTGACTGCAGCTGGAAACAGCAGTGATATGTTTGTATAGGTCTCTATCCCAGACTGACTTGATGATCCCCACAGAGATCTGATCTCACCAATTGTGACTCTGGGTGCAAACAAAATCTAAAGGATTACAATTAATACAGCTAAGGCAAATTTACAATCACTGTATAGGCCTACTGATATTTCTTACTGACACACTAAAGCAAAAAAAAAGTCAACTTGTTTTTTTTTGAAAACTGTTGCCCAGCCTATAGGTCACAACTTACAAGCAGCCTGTTGAAATAGATGACAGATACTTACTCTGAGCTTGAAATGCTTCTCCGATGTCAGAAGGGTATGAGGACTACACCTGAGCTTCTCCCTCTTTTGTCTAGTGGAACTGTACCAAACAACAGAGGGAAGGGTGATGTGACCTGTTCTATTATTTAAGTGAATTCAATTTACTTTCATTTTCAGTTTATGTTCAGTCATGTGATTTGCAGGAATCTGAACATGTACTAAAAACCTAAAAAAAAAAAACCGCTACATTTATGTAGATCTGAAAGACACACAAATCATTATACATGCTACGTCTTAGAAATATTATTAGAAAACATAGAATGCATTTTCACTGTTATTATAATACTTATCTTCCCATCTTGACCAGATCATTTCCTACAATCAATTTCAAATGATTTCTAACTAGGATTCAGGGACCCACCCAATGGGCCAATAAAGGTAATATCTAAAACACGAGACAAATTACTATTTTCCAAAATATTTTCCAATATTTGGTGTGAATATATTTCTAACCAATATTTTTGGTCATTTGTGGTGTATTTTGAAAAATATAATTTACAAAATAAATATGAGTTCAAAACTTTAAAATAATTTTGCACTTTATATTTTGATCCAAGAAAACACATTCATGTATGTCACATTTGAAGAACAACTTTATTTGTTGTCTTTGTATGAACATATAAAGCATTTAAATAAAATTCAGCAAAGAACATACTTTACAATGTTCAAAACACTCTCTCTCTCTCTCTCTCTCTCTAAAACCATTATTAAATATTATTAATCTAGTTTAGGATTCCATCCACATCAATTTGTAAATATATTTTGTCATAAAAAGGTTGAAATAAATATATCTTTCTATTTCAAATACTTATTTGAGCCCCCTGTTACAATCTATATTGGGCTGTAAATTTAAAAACTTTTAGTTTTTTTCTGTATGGGTTGACATTAGAAAGTTTATAAATCATATTTCAAATCGCACTATTGACGTGAATAATTAAGTGTAAAGATGCTTCTCTGTAAAATTAACATAAATCCATTTCACATTAGACTGTACATGTTTAGTTTTCATTTCAGTTTCAAGATTTCTTATTAGTCATGTGATTTACAATAATCACAACGGTTGCAGCAACCTATTCCAGGTTCTCGGCTGTATAGGTAGAAACACGCTGGATGAATCATCATAGGCTCACACTCACAGACATTATAGACACTTCACCCACACTCACACAATTTAATATCTTCAGCTGCATGTCTTTGGATTGTGGGGGAACCCATGCCAACATGGTATGCCCAACTCCACCGTGATATATATTTACAGTGGTGGAAATGGCCAAAATGTACTGGGGGGAGACTCTAGCTTGGAAAGGGGCAGGGGTAATTTTAGATGACCTTTCAGATGTATTATAAAACCCTTTATAGTCTATGACAACATAAAACTTATTTAATATTTTCCTTCTTGGATATCAAGGCACCCTGAAATTCTGGTCAAATTAAAGATACATTGTGTGTGAATTTGCACGTTATAATGTATGCATCATTAATGACCCCTTGTTTTAAATATTATATAGATTCATTCCCGAGGCCAATCACAGCCGCTGCTATAGAGCCGATATCGCCGATACGGAACTTAATAGGTAGCCAGTGCAGAGACTGTAAAATTGGGGTAATATGATCATATTTTCTTGACCTGGTAAGGACTCTAGCCGCTGCATTTTGGACTACCTGTAGCTTGTTTATTGAAGATGCATGACAACCAGCTAGCAGTGCATTACAGTAGTCCAGTCTAGAGGTCATGGATGCATAAACTAGCTTTTCTGCATCAGAAACAGGTACCATGTTTCGTAGCTTGGCAATGTTTCTTAGATGGAAGAATGCTGTTTTTGTAACGTGGGAAATATTTTCCAAAGACAAGTTGCTGTCTAATATAACACCCAAATTGTTGACTGTAGAGGAAGTAACAGTACATCCGTCTAGTTGCAAATTGTAATCCAAGAGATTCTGTGTACTGTTTTTTGGTCCAATAAGTAATATCTCTGTCTTATCTGAATTTAATAGGAGAAAATTATTGGTCATCCAATCTTTTAAATTTTTAACACACTCTGTTAGCTTCGATAATTTAGAATTTTTATCTGGTCTTGTTGAGATATATATTTGAGTATCATCGGCATAACAGTGGAAATTATTCCCGTATTTTCTAATAATATTACCAGGGGGCAACATAAAATAGCAGAGGACCTATGACAGATCCTTGTGGCACTCCATATTTTACTGGTGATAATTGAGATGACTCCCCATTTAAATGAACAAGGTGGTAGCGATCGGACAGGTAGGATCTAAACCATCTTAAAGCCTGTCCTTGAATACCTGTATAGTTTTGTAATCGATCTATGAGTATGTCATGATCTATAGTGTCGAACGCAGCACTAAGATCAAGTAAAACTAGCATGAGATGCTGCCTTGGTCTGACGCAAGAAGCAAGTCCTTTGTAATTTTAACAAGTGCAGTTTCTGTGCTATGGTGGGGCCTGAGACCTGGCTGAAATTCTTCATAGAGATCTCTTTTTTTTTTTGCAGGAAGGAGTACAGTTGAGTGGACATAACTTTTTCTAATATTTTAGACATAAACAGAAGATTTGAAATAGCGCTGACCCCTGCAAGGACCTCAGATGATGCCAACTTGAATCAACATGCACAATTCCCAGAAATGTCTATATTGTAATCATTGTGATCACACTTGCAGTAATTGCTTTAATGAGCTATTTTTTTCCGCCTAAAATAATTAATTCATAACTGTATGATTCTATTGTCTTGAACTGTTAACTTCTGAAATGGGCATTACTTGGACACATTCACTTCTAATAACAAATCACGCTAGATTGTAATGTAGACACATGCATTTTCTGTAAAGCAGTTTTGAAACAATGTGTATTGTGAAAAGCAGAATACAAATACATTTGAATTGAATTGAACTGAATTTATCTGCCAATTTACTGACATTTTCAAAGAGAAAAAAAGTTGATTTTTCATACTCCCCTTTACAGATATTTTTCTTGTTTTAATCATAAACTCACTTAATTTTGTTCAGTTTCTCAAGACTTCATATCTTCATTTTGCATCTCAAATGGCTCTTAATTTAAGGATGTTCAGATCTTTGTATTGGAAAACAAGACAAAAATAATAAGTAAGAAATTAATTTTTTTTTTTTGCACTTCGTGCCAATTTATGCATAAAATATCATTTACTGTAAGACTTTTCCTGCTCTTTTAAGGCCTTATTTGTGAAGGCCAAATTAAGACCTTTAAAGACCATTTTAAGACCTGTAGAAACTCTAGTATGACTGTTCACTAAAAGGGCTTATAGAAACCAGAGCACATTTCCTGTGACCTACTTGAAAGAGGATCTTGTTGCCGTCCAGATCTTCGGTGTGCCATCGGCTGGTGCTGATGGGTGAGCAGGTGTTGGGCAGTAAGGGCACGAGCTGTCCGATCTCCCCCACCCTGAACTGCAGCACCATGGAGTAACACGGCTCCACTCGCACCCCAGGTGAGAGCTGCTTGATGGCCAGCTGTAGGCTGACGTCTGCTTCTGTGAGCAGCGTGAACCAGAAAAAGCCCGTCTCCTGCTCTTCTACCGTCCTCTGCAGCACCGTCTCATATAAACGCACAGTGTCCTCAAAGTTATCATAGGTGCTGTGCAAAGTCACCCGCACAACCTCTCCTCCATAGTGCACCGACCGCACACCGGTATCCCCGTGCCCAGGCTGTAGAAGTCCCGGCTGGGCAGGAGATAAGGCCTCAGTAGGGCGCTGGACGGGAAGCTAACATGAACGCCGGCCTCTCTGGTGCCACAGCTCTCCGTATGGTGGTACTGCCAGGGCAGACACTGCAGGAAGTCCAGTACTCTCAGAATGCGTTCCTCTCCGTAAGACTCGTGTAAGAATATGGTGATGGCGTGTGAGGGGTGGCCAGGCGCTGGTTAGCTCTGGTGTGGTCATGAAGAGGACAGGCCCGCTCAGACACGTGGAAGAGGTGCAGGCCGGGATGGACCCACTTCAGCAGGCGGTCCAGAGTGTGCTGGAGGAGCAGCGAGGTGCTGGGGTTGGCGAGTAGGTGCATGGTGAGCAGAAGGAGCTCCTGACCCGGGACAGCCGAGAGGTCAGCTGAACAAAGGGCAGAGAAAGCCACAGACAGAGCGGTGAGGAAAAATCTAATCACAGATGGCAAAACAAGCCTGACTGTTGATAGAACATTAAACAAAGAAAATGGACTCACTGCTACTGCAGGATATTTTACTGCAGTCAGATCTAAAGAAAAGAATAAGCACAGTTATTATAATGAGTGTAATACTGTTCAACTGATATCCATCTATCAGAAAATAACAAACAAGTTTTTATAAATAACAGAGAGGCATCCTTTAAAATATTACACAGAATTTACCCTGCTAAGGAATGATTTGAACGTTAGAGATGAGATGAAAAACACTGAAATGTGTGGTGTTGCTATACAATCTGTGATTTAACTTTTCTTTCAATGTGTATATTCAAAAATATTTTTGGATGGATGTCTCCAACTTTATTTCTAGGATGTTTGGATTTTTTTTTTGTATAAGCTACTATTCATTCAAAAATAGTTTCTTTTTATTTTTCATGTAAAATATCACATTCAAAATTAAGCCAAATTGTGAAAAATTTATAAAATTAGTATATGGCCTAAGTTTGACACTATCAAACCGAAAAACCCATATAGACTTTATATAATAGTTCAAGACATCCCATTTTGGTGTCCGCATCAAATTAAATTTACAAAAGTGATTTTACTTACACAGAAAGCATATTAAATGCAAGCAAAGTATCTACTTTAATGTTTTAAATAACTTTTGTGAAAAAATGTCAAAATATGGGTGAAATAATATTCCATCATCATTCAGCATAACAGATATATTTATGTAAAAATGAATCAACATACTTATTCTGACCTGTACTTATTAAAATATATAAAATAATAAGTGATCATTCTAAATTTTATTATATTTTAAATGATTAAAAACAATCATTTAAATGGGTAAAACCTAGTGGTTTGAAGGATGTTGGCAAAAATGGTAAAGATTTAAAATGACAATTGCAAACTGCACTGTGATCCTGAAATAGATGCTATTTAATAATTCTGATGCTAAATATGCCTGACAAGATTCTTTGGTATCCAAACCTCTTTTGTTTATTTATTAGCATCAGGATGGCCTATCCTAGAAGCAAATTGTAACCTAAAGGTCCTTTTTTTTATCAGTTCCTAAAGAGAACCGAGTTAAAAAACTTTAATTTAACAAAAAAAGTTTAATTCATGGTCCTTCAACACTTGGCAGGTTACATACAAATGAATAATAAATAGTAGTCTGATTTAGATGATGTACCCTAATCCACATTGAATGGCACGTTTTTGAAGATCAAAAGATGTTTGAAGTGTTAGAATGTATCGTTTGTTGCTTACGTCACAAAGCATTCGGCACTGTGTTTCTCCCGCAAACAAAAGCGAGCTGTTGTTTAGCTTTCTCCGCTAACTCACTCACCCCGCGGTCCCCGCGGCCGGGTCCTGCTGCTGCTCGTGAAGCCAAGCGGCTGTCGGAGCATAATCTGCCTTCACTTGAGTGCAAAAACCCGCTTTAAACATGAGCTTTGCTTATAAACCCTGTTTGCGCTCGCAGGAGTCGAGTTCACGCTGACGTCACTTTATATCACTTTACAGCCTTTATAATGTATGATGATGATCAGACGGACTCTAGCTGAAAATCTAAAATATCATGTGAAAAGCTCATTTCGATTCCATCACTGGATCATGTGTTTCGAGAACACAGTTCAAATATGAGGAGTCGGGGGAAGGGCTTTTCTCTCTAAGAATCGAGGGGCCTGAACCCCAGCAGATGGCTGTCATCGGACCTGTGTGGGACACACACTTTAAACAAGCTTCTCAAGTAGTGTGCAGTCCTGGACAACAGAGAGCTTAATTGCACCCAAACCAAGGGACGTGCATTGCATCCTTATATGTTAATTAATTAATAAATCAGTCATAAAAGCGAATTCTGCATCAAAACAAAGCCCAATCCTTTCTAGCTGCAGGTTTGTTTTACTGTAATTTTTGAAAGGGTAAATATTTATGGTGCAATGGCATCTAGAAAATGCAACCCTTGTGCATCCTTAGGGAAAAAATTTGCATCTTTATTTGAAATGTTATATTTCAACCTCATTTCCTTCTATAAGTTTAACTGTAAGTACAAAACAGTTATACTCACGACTTTACGGACAAAAATGTTGCATTGAAACTCATTGCACATTATTTCGACTTTATTGAAACTCAAGTTGCAATATTTAATCTCAGTGCCATTTAAGAATAAAATCACGCATCCTTGTCTGTCAGCAAAGGTTTAACATTTTACCATTTATAAAATGGTTCAAATTGTTACTGTTTTCCACCATTTTCTCAGCTTTGGCCTTTGGAGCAAATACTTACCCAAGACTGTAATACTCCTTAACTGTTACGATATCTATATTTATATATATATAATATACTCTATATATCTATATATATATATAGCTTCGCATTTAGTATATGGAAAATCATTGAATTTTTTTTCTTCTCTTTTAAATAAACCAATTGGCATTTAATAGTTAAAAAGGGGCATCTGTTGTCAGGCTGGGATAGGAAAGGTCCCCCAAACCAGAATAGCATCACTGTATATGTAACTGGCATTATGACTTGTCCTGACAGAAATAACTGAACAGCTCTTAATTAACCTCTTAATTAGAAGAAGGTAGATACTTTTGGCCAATTTTGGAATAATCTATTCTTGTTCTTCATGAGTTGATAAGAGTACATAGGTCGTTTTTCAAACTTCAAGAGTCTGAGATATTTTGTGTGACTTAGTAAAAAAATGTGACAACCATCCTAAAGTGACTTTGCTTCTCAAAGCTGTTCTGGGGACCCCCAAACACTGCATGTTTTGTATGTCTCCCTCATCTAACACACCAGATTCAACTCATCAGCTGATTAGTAG
>JADLZN010007506.1:0-5000 GCA_018155175.1 Sinocyclocheilus anophthalmus
ATCTCCTCCAGTGCCCTGTAAAGCATGTGAATGTCATTCGGTGGCGTGAGGGAGGCTTTGAAGATCAGTGTGAATCTGGTTTTGTAGGAGGTTTATCTATCTGACATGAGACCGTGTTTCTGCTAACAGGCAGTGATCCTTTGTTTTTCCACTGCTGTCAACACAAAGTGAATAAAACCTGTGCCATTCAAAGACAGGATCTGGTTCAAAAACAGACCACATTTCAGTGAATATATGAGGGAGTAAATGTCTGGAAGCAGCAGTGAAATATGACTGTGGTCAGGAATCAGGCGTAATCACAGCTGTAAGCTGGTATGGAAAGCTGGAAAGAGTGAAATGCAACTCATGATTCGGGAATGTGGTGTGTTCGTGTGTGTTTTTGGGAGATGTGTAATGAAGCTCAGTTTACTGAATACAGCATCAGCTCCTCTAAAAACAAACACTATTAGAGGCAAACAAGAACATCAGTGAAGAAATATCACTACGACTTTCTGAAGTATTTGGTATTGTAGTGTACTGTATTTTCTTCTTAAAGCATATATTGTGTTTTGTGTAATGTGTTGTTTTGATTTATTTTTAAATTAATAAATAATCTTTTTTTTTTTCATTACAAAAATTAGAATTTAAATTAAATGTAATGAATCCTGAGAGGGAGAATTGCTCACGTATTTGAAGGACAAATCACAGTTTCCCCCCCGATCAGTAAGTCAATAACAAGAAATAAAAATGTCCCTGAAAGGTTCCAACCTCTATTTAGATTTTTATATAAATAAATTGAGTATTTTAGAAATATTTAAAGAAATGCACATTAAAGTATTTAGTTAATACGTTAAGTAAAATAAATTAAAAAGAGTTAATTAAATGATAATAAAAATTTCAATATTTTATATAAATATTTTTTTAAAGAAAAAATTAAAGTATTAGAAAGAGAATTTAGTTGCGTTTTAAGTATTATCCTGCAGAAAAATGGGCTTTATTTGTCAAAAAAACTTTACATAAATATACTAATAAATAAGAAATGTTGGGTACACCAAATTCTATATATTATATAATAACGTTTATATCATAAATAACACCCCTTTAAAAAAAAAAAAAAAAAATTGGGGGGATTTTTTTTGCTAACCCCGCTGTGACTACACACTACTCCTCAATTCATAATTTTTATTTTTTAATAATATACTTAATTAAGAATGGCATGTGTCGCTGTTTTTAACACTAATGCCGACTGCATTCGTATCATTTTGCTATTAATCAACTGATTTCTTTTGGTCTACTGACCACTCTTATTACCAAAACTTCACCGATTTCCAGATTTTCCGGAGAGGCTGGAACGAGGTAGCATTTCTCTTTGGGATTCTCGCAGCATCACAAGTGTGTGTGTGTGGTGTGGTGTGTCGTGAAGACTTGTGCCGTGGGCGATAACTCACTGGGTTTTGTTAACCCCCTCGCTGCTATGGAAACAGCTATTCCTCGTTGGGGACAGAATCTTTCCCCGGGAGCCTCGATATAAAGCTGGCATCAAACTTTCGGACTCATACGGTCCCTCTGCAAGCACGCCTCTCTCTGCTGCTTAATAGATCGCTTTAATTTTCCTTTGTGTGCTGGAAAAAGGGCGCTCCACGCACTGCGAGGACGTCAGGATCCAGACTGAGCACAGTGGGGCCTTGAAAAATTAAGCTCTGTGCTGTGTTTTTCCCCCTCTCTCCCCCTTTTCCTCCCTGCCCCGATGAAGGTGATAAAGTTACACGTGGACTCAAACTCCTCCTCTCAATTTGAGCTTGTTAAGCTGTTACTGTCTTCATTATGAAATGACTGATCTCACAAAACCTCTCGGAAACCATGTTTATGTATAGTCAACTAAAAACGGAAACTACAATGAAAACAAAAAAGTTACTTGCCAATGAAATAACTTTAATGAAAAATATAAATCCTTTTTATGTGTATTCTTATGTATATTATATAGTTACTTTATGGTATATGACTTATGTAACTAAATAACTAAAAAACCCCGGAATAGAAATTACTAAAAACATAAGATATGTATTAAAAATAAAAACCCAACAAACCTAATAAAAAAAAAAGTGACAAAAACTAACAAATACCTAAACTTTAACTAAAATGAAAACGAAAAACAAATAATATAAAATACCAACTGATTCAGTTCCGTCAATTACAACCCATCAAACCCAAATAAAATACATAATTTACGTAAGGAAACATATGTTTTATTTATTTTGATTAGTGTTTTTTTTTTTCTTATTTATTTTACTTACCTTTTTTGACATTTGGGACTGTCATGACACTTCATCTCAGTTCCTCCTCCAGGTCCAATACAAGCTTCTATGCTTAAAATACTTACAATAATTTATCTTGCTAATTACAGGTAACATGACATTTAGTTTAAATAAATAAAAAATATTTGATAGTTAATTATTAACCATTGATTTTTTGTCATTGTCGTATTTTGACCTGCTTTTATTTACAATATAACTCCTAATGAAATGGTTGAGAAATAATGAGAATTATAAAGACTTATAATAAAGGCATATCAGAATAAAAATGTCACAAAGCCAAAATCTTCCTTTAAATAAAATAAAAAGTAAACAATAAAAAATAAATAAAATACATTAAAATAAAGAATAATAAAATAAAATAAAATAAAATAAAATAAATAAAAAAATAAAAAATTATTTAAATGAATAATTGGTTAAAAATTTTTAGTTTTAATAATTATTTTGGATGTTTGCAAACTGCTATATGGCTGTCAGGATACTGTAAAATGTAAAATTTTATTTTGGGCATTGCCACTACTTTCTTTAGTTACTTAACAAACCTGCTTACTGCATCAAATCCCCAGTTTTAAACTCGTTAAAATATCCTGCTGATTAGTTTTCATTGGTCATTTTTTTTCTTCGCTTGTCTTGTTTATTAGCTTGTTTTTTTAGCCCTCATGTGATCACTTTCATCAGGGCCTTATCAGTCCTCATCGATTATCAGTTCTGGACCTCCAGAACTTACCACATATTAGTATGTCCTAATTTAAGAAGTGATGCAGCGACTAACAGAAGGCTAACAGTACACTCACGTTCCCTATTCCCGCCGGCTCACAGTATTAAATTGCTGTTTTCCCCAGCCGGAATTTATTCTGCAGGATTGTTTAGTCTTCGTTCTTGTGTGCATGCCATTCTCTGTTTTGTAAAACCACCATAATCCAAAGTTTGGGCACGTGTTTTTTATTTGTTTGTTTATTTGTGACAATTCTGGACGGATTAAAATTCAATCACACACCACTCACTCACACCCACAAAGCACTTCAGACCCTCAACACGCATAGCACACACACACACACACACAGACACACACTCCACACACACACACCCACACTGGCACTCACACCATACCCTCACACACCTACAACCACACACAACACACACAGACATACACTAACACAGACACGACACACACACACACCACATGCAGTTCATTTTTTGATGAGATTAAATTCGATATATTGCGGCAACCCTAGTATACCCAAGTGTTTAAAAGCATGTGCATCCAGGAGTGTGGAGCTCTTCACACTGTAACGAGTGTTAACAGAGTCTGTGTGTCTGCAGGTTGCTTCGAGTGCTGTATTAAATGTCTGGGCGGCGTGCCGTACGCGTCTCTGGTGGCCACCATCCTGTGCTTCTGTGGCATGGCGCTCTTCTGCGGCTGCGGACACGTCGCTCTGACAGGAACCCTCACTATCCTGGAGAACCACTTCTCTAGGATCACCGCAGACCACGCCACGCTGAGTGACATGTGAGTGATGAGAAGCTGTGAAATACGTTATAAAATGTCAAATATTATTATAATGTAAAACAGATGTTTTCTGTGTGAATATGTGTTAAAGTGTAATTTATTCCAGTGATCAAAACGAAATTTTCAGCATCATTACTACTCCATATTATAATGATTTCTGAAGATTCATGTGAACAAGAGATGGGAAACCTGAGACTGCCGTAATGAGCGGAAAATCCAGTGTCTGCTGCTCAATCACAGAATACATTACACTTTAACACATTCACACGAACAGCTGTTTTATTTGTAATAATATTTCACAATTTTTGCTGTATTTTTGATTTAATAAATGCAGCCCTGCTGAGCAGAGGAGACTTCTTTCAATAACATTAGAAAATCTGAATTCTCCAGACTTTAGGTGGTAGTGCATATATTTTAAATCTTATTTTTATAAATATACACTGGCTTTTCTTACATGTCGGCCTTAAATGTTCTTTTCCTTTATCGAGTTATGAACATAACCATTCATATCAATAAAACCTAAGCAATACAAGAATGACTATAATGTTCTAACATGATGTAAATACTTATGCCTTACAATAATGAGAATGTGTTTTTTTTGCTATATAAGATAATACTAATTCTATTATTATTATTATTTTTAGAATAACTTGATATTTTTTTAAAGGGATTCTTCAACTGTATATGGTCTTTGTAAATGCAGATGATAAAAAGATGTGAAGTTAATTAAAGCATCATTAGATGCTGTTTAGTAGATTTATGTTGCTTTCTAGCAACTCGTTTTATATTTTCATCTCAGTAGATTTTCCAGGAACTCCTGCACTGAATTGAATGCATTTTCTTGTTGAAGTTCTCCTGATCATTCAACATCCACTGATTCACGGTTTATTTGATCTGTCTGAGCTCCAGATTCGTCTCTTAAAATGATGAAACTCACCTGTTACGAGTAATTCTGGGCACTTGTTTTGAGTTAAATCTGCTCACATCTGGTGATGATTTCTCAGCGCTTCACATTGGTTCTGTTTCGGGAGACTTTTAAGTAAAGCGACTGCAGTGATGAGATGTTCTCAAACCTGCTGGCAGTGTCTGCCACTATTACAAACCTCACACACCACACACACACACACACACACTCACTATCACTCACTCACTCTCTCACTCACACCCAAACTCTCACACACTCTCACACACTCTCCCAC